>PVIJ01011802.1:0-53011 GCA_004024925.1 Scalopus aquaticus
CTGCTCCCCTCAGCAGTGTATTTCGGTCGATCTGCCTGTTCTGCTCCCCACTCTGTCTCTGGTGAATCCTCTCACTGCCCCACGCCTCTGGCCTGCACCCCAGTTCGTATGCATAAAAAATTTAAAAATAAAAAAAAATAAATAAATGAACTACAGTCTCACTATGTAATACCCAAAAATATCTGGGCTTCAGTTGATAATAATTCGTCACACCAAGAATGAGAAAGATCTCTACTTGGATGAAAATAAAAAGACAATCATGGGACCCAACATAAAGATTACAGATAGATTTGCATGACAGAGTTTTAAACAGCCTTCATTAAAAATATCTCACGGAGCAATTACAAATATGCTTCTAACAAATTTTTTTAAGTTTTTTTTTTTTAAGATTTATTTATCTATGCATACAAGCTGGGGTGCAGACCAGAGATGTATGGCAGTGAGAGGGTTCACCAGAGACAGAATGGGGAGCAGAATAGACAGATTGACCGAAATACACTGCTGAGGGGAGCAGCAGGTGAGGCAGGAGATGTCTGCTGTGCCATGTGGGAATCTCCCCAGCTAGGCATCGAACTCACGCTGCAGCTGCCGACAGCTCCACAGCACTGCACTTAACCCATTCCGCCACCAGGGAGGCCCTAACAAACTTCTTAATAGAAATTTTCAGCCAAGAAATACAGGACATAGAAAAGAACCAAATGATAATTTTGGAACTAAAAAATACAATCAACTGAAGATTCTAAGAATTCAATGAATAGGTCAACAAAATGGAAGGAACAGAAGGAGGTAGAGTAATCAATGAACTACACTGTAGGACAATAGAAATTAACCAACTCTGAACAACAACAAAAAAAAAAACCTGGAAAAATAGAGTCAAATGACCCTGTGCAACTATAAAAAATGTTTTAACATTTGTGTCATTGGAGTCTGCAAAAAAAGAAACAGAGGACTGAAAAAATTACTTGAAGATACAAAGACTAAAGACTTCTCTTTTTTTCCTGTTTTTAAAGATTGAGGTGACATTGGTTTTCATGTTGTTGTTTGTGTTTCAGGAGCAGAGGCTCTCCCCCCTTAAATGTTACCAAACCACTCACCACCAACACACTCGTTGTCCATCACCATAATCTATGTCCTCCTTCTTCCACCTTACTCTTTCCCCTCCCTGCCTCAAATTTGGCAAAAACATAACCTACAGATTCAAAAACTTGAGCAAATTCCAAATCAACACACATTCTATTCAAACTTCTGAAAATTAAAGACAAATGTTTTTTGAAAGCAGCGAGAGATATATTACCCAAGGGAAAGAACAAATTATAGCAGGTCAGACTATCAAAAGAGAATCTAAAATAACATAATTTCAGCAAATAAAATAAGCTTTCATTTCAATGAGAAATATGATAGCAGGTTTCTTCTCAGATACTATGGAGGCCAGAAAGAAATAGCCAATGTTTTCCAAGTGCTAAAAGGAAAGAACAATAAATATAGAATTCCATATCTGTATATACTACATCCTATATCCAGTGAAAATATCCTTTAGGAATGAAGAAAATGAAGAATTTATCAGATGAAGGAAACCTAAAACAAGTTGTGACCATCATACATATCCTAAAAGAATGACCAAAGAAAGTTCTCTAAATAGAAAAGATATTTAGAGTAACCACTGCAGATGTTATACAAGATATACTTAATAGCACTACAGATAAATCAAACAGAATTATGAAAAATGTTCAAGTAATCCACATAAAGGCAGGAAAAAGAAAACAGGGAGATAAAAAACAAATATAAAGTGGGAGGCTGAAGCCCTAGCCATTTAATGATTAGATTTAATGTGAATGGAATATATATATATATATCAATTAAAGCATATTGACAAAAAATAAAATACTGACAAAACTGATTAAAAACTAGCCAACATTACATTCACTCTGCATATAACAATATAGTCAGTTTGAAAATAAAAGGATGGAGAAATATTTTTCATGTAAATATTCATCAAATAAAAGCAGGAGTGGCTACACTTATGTCAAACAAAGTAGACTTCTGAGCAAAGAAAATTATCAAAGTCAGAAAAGGACAAGATACATTGATGAAAAGTCAATTCACCAAGAAGACGTGGCAATCATAAACATGGCACCAAGCAACAGAGCTGTAAAATAAGGAAACCAACAATAGAACAGAAATGAGAAAAGGAAATAATTTTATTTGGAGATGTTACCATCTGTCTCTCTCTTCTCTTAACAAGTGATAGAACAATAGAAAATCAGCAAAGATATAGAAGAAATCATACACCATCAACCAAAAGACTCTGGAGAATGATTTTTGAACACTCCATCCAGTAAAAGAATGCACATTCTTTTCAAGTTCCTATCAAATATGGACTGACCATATCAACCATGGTTGAGTTCAAGAAAGAACTCTCTTCACCATCTTCTCATTATGTCCTCAGATAGTAGAGAGAACATTAGTGTCTCTACCTCTTCTAATAGGGGCACTAGGTCTACTGATGAAGGAGCTACCTTTATAATCTCATTTAACCTTAATCCCCTCTTGCTCTTATTAAAATAGTATTGAAAGTCTATTAGATATAAGACAATAAAAGGAAATGGGAGACATGCAAATTAAAAGGAAAAATAAAATGGTTTCTGTTTGCAGATCACAGGATTATCTGGGGAATCCCAAGGAACCTAACATTTTTTTTGAACACCTATATAATACATAAGTGAGTCCAACAAGATTGCAGTATACAAAAAGTCAATTACCCTTGTGTATATTAGCAATGAACAAGTGAACATCAAAACTAGAAGTTAAATGCTATTTGCAATCATTCAGTGAAAATCAAGTGCTTCAGTGTGAATCTAACAAAACATACAGAACTTACACACTAAAGAATATCTAAGTAATGATATAACATGTTCATGCATTTGAAGACTTCTGCATAGTAAAGATGTCTTCTTCCCAAATTGATAGGCAAGTTTAATGCAGTTTGTATCAAAATCCCACCAACCTGGTATAAAATACACATCTAAAGATATATGAACCTATGCCCCTGAATCATATACCATGTTGTAAACCAACATTACCTCAATAAAATAAACGAAATTCCACCAAGATACTTTATAAAGATAGACAAGTTAATTCCAAATTTTAAATGACAAGGCATAAGAACCATAATAACTAATATAATTTTGAAAAAGGAGAATTTCAATTCAGGACTTCTTATATAGCTAAAGTAAGCAAGACTGTGTGATTTTAGTGGGTGGATGGACATATAGATCAATGGAACAGAACAAAGAACCCAGAAATAAACCCACACAAATGTATGCAATTGAATTTTTACAAAGATCCAAATGTTCAATGGATGAAAAATCCCTTTCAACAAGTGGTGCTGGTATGTTGAACTTCCATAGACAAAAATAATAATCATCTCTACCTAAATCTCACACAATACAAAAATTTACTCAATAGTTCATGGACTTAAATGTATAACAAAACTATAAAATTTTTGGAGAAATAGAAAATTTTCAAGATTTAGGACTAGGCAATGAGTTCCTAGCCTTGGCAGCAACAGCAAAGCCCATAAAAGGAAAAACTGAAAATTTAAACTTTATCAAAATTAAAAATTTTTGTTTCTGAAAGATCTTAAGAGGATTGAAATGAAAGCTACACATTGGAAAAAATGTTGTGGAACTCATATTTTGTGGTAGATAAAAGAGAAACCATACCACTGCTCCCTGATGTAAAATGGAGCCCAGGACAAAGGATTAGTATCTTGAATATATTTTTTAAAACTTCTCAAAACTAAACATTAAAAACAATCTAATTAGAAAATGGAGAGACAACTCTAAAAAGGATATTCATATGTCAGATTATCACATAAAAAGATGTTTAATATCACTTGCTACTAGGGAAACTAACTACAATGAGATACAAATACACACCTATAAAAATTATGAAATTTTAAAATTGCAACAATACCAACTCCTGGTGAAGACACAGAGGCACTATCTCACACATTGCTGGTAGAGACATAAAAAAATGTCAAAGGGTATAATAGCCACTGTAGAAAACATTTTGATAATTTTTTTAATTTAACATGCAATCCACTAATTGTTCTCCTGGGCATTTATGCCAGAGAAATGAAAATTTTTGTTCCAACAAAAAAATTGTACACAAATATTTACAGCAACTTTATATATAATAACTAAAAACTGGAAACAATTCAGATGACCTCCATAGGTTAAACTATGGTACATCTATATTATGGAATACTACTTAGCAGTAAAAATGGAGTGAATTATTGATACCCACACAGCTTACCTAGGGAAACCTCATTTAGTTTATAGAGTCCAAGGATTCTCCAAAATATCCTACAATGTACAAGACAGATCCCCCAACGCTGGTCCAGCCAAAATGTTATTGGTGTCGAAGCTACAAACCCTTGTGTCGTTGTACCCAAGGATCAATTCCTAAACTTAAAAAGGAAAGCAAACATAAGACACAAGCTAAAACTTCCTTATTGTTCAGGACTAAGGTCAAGAATATGGCTAAGACTTCAATTCATAAAGCAACTTCCACAGAGAAGCAGTTGGATATACCACAGAGTCCTCTCTTAATCCCATTAGCCAGACCCTTCATCACAAGGTTTCGGGGGCTGACAAGCCAATTTAGTTTCTCCCACCCATAGGAGATCTGCTTGAGTCAGAGAGGCAAAAGGGTATAAAGGTTTGTGGTTGGAAAATTATTCAAAGAAAGAATGTGCTTTCCTTAACTGATAAACATTACAGAAGGCAAAAAGCAGAGATATGGGTGAGGTGGAAGTTCTATCAGTTCCTCTCTGTGGTTCTTCAAAGAATTGATAATGTCAAGTCATAGCTAGCCAGTCATATAAATTATTGGCTGCTACAATCCTGTGTCATGAGTTTGTCTGCATTTAACCACAAAGACTAATTTTGAAAGATAACATTATGGGGAGCAAGAACTGCTTTTCTGTCTCAGAGGGGAGACAAATTGGCACCAGTTCCTGCAAAAAGAGTGACCAAAAAACATAGTCTCAATTGTCAGACCCGTTGAAGGAAAAGAATGGTTTTTGTTTAAAAGGGAAAAGAACAAACAAGACAGGATTTCAGCAGGGAGGGATGTTCTACCTGAACCAAGAGTGCTACAGAGAGAAGGACCAGCTGCTCACACAGGATTCAGTGACCAAAAGAACAGAGCCCAAGACAGGCAATGCAACTGAACGGGGAAGAAAAGTGACTGAAAACTGAAATAGACCTGTTTTGTGTATGAAGAGCAGAAAATTATCAGAATTGAAATAAGGTGGGCCTTGTGGAGCTAGGAGAGAAACCAGAACTAAGGAAAGGTTGATGATCCAACTTTTTCAGGGAACTCCCTTGTTTGTCTCTTCTGAGCAGCAGCAGTGTCATTCATGAATCTGAAACGTTCCAAAATAACTGGGCTCCATTTTATATCAGAGCAGTGGAATGGTTACAATTATTCTCCTCACCAGATCATTTTTAGAGTGTACAATCCACAACTGCATCCAACAACCCCTCTCTGTTGTCTTCAACTTATATAGCACTTGATATCATATCTTCAGTTCTCTCATTCAATTTTGGATGCATCTCTAGGTTGATTTATTGTCTGTCTGTATTTAGAAGTAAACTCAGACTCAAATGGCTTGGATTCATGCTCAGAAAGAGACAATTCGAACCAAGATTTTCTCCCTCTGAGTTCAGGACTATTTCCACTCATCACTCATCTGTGTGCGTCCACCGCACCATTTCACCACACTATGCAGTGCACCCGTCTTTATGCATTTTTTTTTTATATTCATGAGTATGTGCCTGCTTAATTGGAATACCAGTTTCCTAAGGTTATAATCAAATCTCATATTTCTGTTTAGTTTAATAAGTAATACTCTTTTAAATACTCAATATTCATCTAAGTATTTTTTAATTTCAGAAATACATTACAAAAATGTGGAAAATACAAAAAATTCAAGAAACCAAAATTAATAACATATTAAATGCTCTACATAACATATTGTGTCATTAGTGGTAGTTTTCAGGCTTATTCATTGTAATGTCTTCAAGACTGCTGAGGCTTCAACTTGTTTTCTAGGTGACAGAGTTCTGTTAGACCCAGTTAACGCCAGCCTATGTGCCGATGCCACAGACAGGCTATGTTCATCAAATTCTTGAATTTTATGTCCCAAATCAATGTTCCTCTGATTATTACTGAATAAAGAACCATGGACAACTCATCTCCTGTAAGTCAATATCAAACTCTATGCTCAGCTTACATCTACAATAGTAAAGAGCATGCTATTTTATTCAGCCCCAACGATGGTGTTCAACATTCACATCTTGCCTCAGCCATCTTTAGTGACAGAAAACTGATTTTCCAATCCTGTTTTTCAGTAGCACAGAGCACAAGCTCAAGACAGGTTTCATTAGACATGGAGGATTTGTCCACTCAGTTTTATTCTGAAACAGTTGGAGGGAAGGCAATACTTCTTACAATGATATATAACTTTTTAAGCTAAATCATCACAGTTTTCCCCATACCAGGTCACTGAGGTAGGTCAGATATGCGTAATTTGAGAACAAAATTAAGGAGAGAAGAGAAAGTTCCAGCATTTTTCTAGATGCATAACCAGTACATCAGGTTTTAAAGTTGAAATTTCTACACTCAAAACAAAGTGGTAATTACATATGTTCATACTCCTCAAAATGTATGTATTAAATATGTACAGCTGGCTGCATATCAATTATACCTTAATACAGTTATTAAAGCATTGATTTAGTTACTGAATACATTTCCCTTGTTAGTGAGGAAACAAAAGGGAGAGGGGAGGGAAATAACAGTTTTCATTAGAATAAGGAACTATTTTTGAAGTCTAACTGGCTCCAGAGTAAATACTTGAGGTAAGACAGCAGGGGTAGAGGTTTCTGGGGGCGTGTGGTCATCTTAACATCTGACCATCCTCCAAGTGTCATAAGGTCCACACATCCTGCTAACTCTTTTCAGGCTGAGATACTTAAATGCTCGGCAGAATTTACGGCCTGGACAATGTACATACAAAAGGAAAGAGGGGAAAGGAAAACATATTCATACACTGTAGTATAAAACAGAAGTATAAAACTCCCCTAGTGTTAGCTCTCTGCCAACTTAGCACTGACATTACCCTCAGGCCACACCATTGAGACCCCACATCTGAGAGTTTCATATCCAACTGCAGTCCTCACACCAGTTAGCTTCAAGGCACCAGAATTCCGAACTTTCCATGTAAATGTTCTACTGGAGTCAGAATGGTTTATTTACCTCGCAGTTCAGAAACTTGCCCTTCACAGAAAGGTCAATTCCAACTAAAACCGCAGTCTCCAAGAAAAGCTTCAGAAGACACAAATTAATTCCTGAAGAAGGGGAAGAGCTTCCTGAGTGCTCCTTTGACCTCCTTGTTTCTCAAAGTATAGATGAGGGGGTTGAGAGTAGGGCTCAGCATGGTATACAGCACGCCGGCCAACTTGCTCTTCTCTGCATTGTAGCTAGAGACAGGGCTTATGTAGGCATAGAAGACAGCAGTGTAGTACATGCACACCACAATGAGGTGGGAAGAGCAGGTGGAGAAGGCTTTCTTCTTCCCCTCCACAGTCCGCATCTTTAGTATGCTGGAGATGATGAACCCGTAGGACACTATGGTCATCAGAAAGTTCAATATGCCATAAAAGGCATCAGCAAGGACAATCATGATGCTGTTCACGTAAGTGGAGCTACAGGAGAGAAGTAATAGAGGGGGGACCTCGCAGAAGAAATGGGTAATAATATTGGGGCCGCAGAAATTCAAGCGCGTCATCAGCCCAGTGTGGATGGCCGTGTTGAAGGCGCAGAGCACCCACACACCTGTGGACAGCATGCTGCAGAACCCCTTGTTCATCATGGTGCTATAATGCAGCGGGTGGCAAATGGCTGCGTATCGGTCATAGGCCATGACCGTGAGGAGGAGGAGCTCAGAAGACGCAGACCATGTGAGAAAGTAGAGCTGAGCCATGCAGCCCCCGTAGGAAATGGAGCTCTCCTGTGAAACCAGCCCCTCCAATGCTTTGGGCATGATGGAGGAAGTGCAGATAATGTCCATAGTAGCCAAGTTGAAGAGAAAAAAGTACATGGGTGTGTGGAGCCCAGGGTTGAAGCTGATGGCCAAAATGATGAGGACATTACCCGTGAGGGCCACAGAATACAGGGAGAAGAAACAGCAAAATAAGAGCACACGATATTCTGGGTGTTCTGAAAAGCCTTGCAGGATAAATTCCGTTACCACTGTGTGGTTACTCATGGTCCTCAAGCTCAGAGGCTTCCTGGACTAGAGGTGAATTTACACCGACAGCTGTTTATGATTTCAGCACTAGAGAAAGAAACGAGAGGGGTCCTGAGGAAGGCCGTAGCCATGCTTCATTCCCACCCGACGTCACGGCACTAGCAATAGTCCATAGAGGAACAGGACTTAATCATCAAGGTAAACACGGTAAGGTGACAATAACCGAAGGGCATAAACACTCAGTTCCTCAGAAGTCAGTACAAAATAAACTCATGAAACAGCATTCAGGTTCAAAGAAAAGCAAGTTTGGGGACAATTGGATGGATCTTGAGGTGATTATGTTAGTGAAGTGAGTCAAAAAGCAAAAGAGATACCAGATGGTGTCACCTATTTTTAGAATATAATTAGGCAAAAAAAAAAAGACCTGGAAAATCATTTTTAGACTCTGAGAAGTATACTGGTTAGAGATTAGATTAGAGAGATCAGGGGAGGGATTAGGGAAGGATGAAGGCTGGGACGGGGAAGGAAGGGAGTAGGACGTGGGCACAGGAGTTTGGGTGGAGGATGAGTGAAGCATGTGCACAAATGGAGGTGTGAAAATATACCCCCAAGTTTATCTAGTTATTTAAATGACTGACAAATTAGTAAAATTTGAGACTAGAAGACAAAAATATATATAGATAGAGGAAGGAAAACAAAATGCAAGTTAAATAAATGATCTACCCTCTATCAACTCTGGTTTGATTAAGTTAGAAAAGCATGATATTGACCAACATTAGCAGAGATGCCAAGATGTGAGCATCTTAAGATTTGTATTTCATTTGAGCCAGAACTTGCACTTCTGGGAATTTAACCTAAGGACATTACTAGTAACATCTTCAAGGTATCATCACAGCATTATTTATAATAGTGAAAATGGAAAAGCTAACTATACTCTTAAAAATGAGTAACTATATATTGATATAATAAAATGTAATGTACTTAAGAAAATGATGCTTTATTTACAAAGATAAAAGGAAAAATTTCAAAATTGGATGTATAGTAAGATCTCATTTGAGTTTTATTGACAAAGCACATTTGCATATGTACCTATAAGAAAAACAGCTGGTGAGTGATAGAACAGAATATGAACAGTGGGAATGGATTATAGTTGATATAATTTCCTTGTTTTTTCTGATCTGTATTTTCCTATTTTTCTATTTAATAACCTTTCTCAAAGGAAGATCTATCAGGCAATTTCCCTTCTAACAATTCCTCTGTGGTTGCCACAGCTGGCAGAGCCAAGACTCTCTAGCCAAGCTACTACTCCTGGACTCACCTCTTCTCTGGTCATCACCTTCCCACTCACCTTACCCCTCAAATCCAAAGCTGTACCTGAACTCCCAGTCTAGATTTATACACTAGGTCAAGCCAGAATTTTATTCTTGCAGACCTTTCAGGTGGGAATAGTTGGCATATTTGTCTTGTCTCTCTCTGAGCAAAACTTTTGGGTTTGCCCTGTCTATACCTGGCATGGAATGGGTGGGCACTAAAAAGTGTTTAGTTGAAATAATGCTAATGAACAGTCTAGTATGAATAACAGCAGAGTACTTTCTATTCTCAAGACAAGATATATTTTATATTATTTAATATGAAAAGGTATTACAGTTTTTCCTTCTTTTAAACTCTAGTCATTAAATATAGCTCACTTAAGGAAAATGCTCATTTTTAATTAAGAAGGGGGGTTGTCGAGTATTAAAAATGTATTTATAATTGAAGAATTAAAAGGTTTATACAAAATGATTAAAAATCACCAATTTGTATGGTGAAGACTGTTCTTTGAACTGAAGAGCATAAAATTCCTGTGCCTTAGACAAACAGGCTGCTGTGTTAGTGTGGAGACTATTCAAAGCTAATGCAAATGGTGCAGTTCCATCTGTGTCTTCTCAGGAGCAAGATAATCAGGTCAGGTCAGTCACTTTGGTGCATATAACTAAACATACTTCCGTTTATTTCACTTTTGCTTAGAACAAAAACAATGAATATTGCTTTTACTGTTTGAATTTGGAGTCTGGAGACTTTATTTGCTCCTCTCTGACTATTTGCTCCCACCACAGACTTGTAGATAATTCTTTTTTAACTCTAGGGGCCACTGTGAGGCTGAAAAGCTAAGGCAGGTTGAAAAGAATAGAGTTGGACCTGCCCCGAGTTGTCTCTGTGTAAGGTTTCTGAACTCCGCACTAGTGCCCCCAACCATCACCCACAGTCCACACTGCAAACCAGAGACATAATGCTGTGGCCACAGATCGGAGCAGACAGATAAACCCATCACCAAACACAGAGCAGCAGTGTGCATGTCCATCACAGAACAATACTAAAACATCAAGAGAATCTATTATAAAGGAAACTGAACACTGACTTTCTCTTAACTCCAGAGAGAGTGAGGATAGAAAAAACTAAACTGCAAAATACATGGAGTTTTAAACAGGTGTTGAGCACAAGGAAGTGTCAACAAACTGAATCATAGTTGAGGAACAAATTACCACTCTGATAATTACCCTCTCACTATAATTTCCAGGCAGATGGATAGTCTCTTCATCCAGTTGGTCAATAGCAAGATCAAAGAATTACGGCTCCAAGACTCCTTCTGTAAGAATGACCATGAAATCTCTGCTGGACCTCAGCCAGTCATTTCCTCTTCTGAAAATAACAAAGACCTTTCTCTCCTGAGGCTCATAGGTACTGGCTTTAATTCTCTACAAGCATCACGAGATATTACCAAAAATATGAGGGGAAAGAAAAACATTTCAGATACCAATTGCCAATTTTAAACACATACTTCACTTAGCAACACAACTCCCCACATGCAGGTAGAAAGGACATTTAAATGGTGGTAATTTTCCACACTTACCAGACCCATTACCATTAAAGTTTCAGAGAAAATAAAAATGCATATTGACTACTTAAACCACTTTAAAGAAATAGCATGAAATATTCTCAAAATCCCTGAAATTTAAATTCATTCCATTGAGTTTTTCATAAACATAATTTGATTTTTCTGTGGGAGATGACTTTCTTTTAGCAAATTTTTATCTTATATACAATTTATTGTTTACAATTAACTATATGGGAGAACTAATACTGTGCTAAGGTATTAATAATAGAGAAATTTACATACCACTGTTTTTTAATCTCTAAAAGTATTTGAGGATTTTCATAAATACCACATAATTATTCCAATGTCCTTCTATAAATGAAGGTGAATATTCCAAATCTAAACGTATTTCAAGAACAGAACTAAAAAATCAGAAAATGCCAAAATCCCAGATACTTTGAAGATGACCTATTCTGACCTATTTATTGTTAAGTCACAAAGGCATCTAAATAACAACCCTAGTCACACAGTTAATGTCTAGTCCAATGGCTTTGGGATTCCAGCCTAGAATTCTTTGTTGTATAATTTCTTAGTGCCCCCCTCCAAAAAATGAAACCTCATTAAGTGTCAAGGAAAAGTCAAGAAAAATAAATCAAGAATTTTTTATGATTGAGGTGTGGAATGCCAACCATAAACTCTCAGCTCATTTTTGCATACTATTAGTGCTATACTTATTATCAAGCAGTAATAATACAGTGAGATATAACACAGTGGGAAACTAACAAATGCTACTGACCCTAGATCAGCTAAACAAAAACATCAGGTTTTTTATATAGTTAATTATCCAAATTAAAAAGATTTAAGAGTCAAAAAGAATATGTCTCATTCTTCTATATCACCTGATAAAATGGACAATTTTCTAATTACCTTGAAAAAGTTCTTTTCACTTTTGTGGAGAAAACAGATTTTATGTATAGCTGTCCTTTCTCTAAAACCACAACTGAGATTGAAAACATAGTGACGCTGAAGCACTAGACAATGCAGGAAAAGATTGCTCTAGACAGGATGAAGGATTTCTTCCCCTATTTAAGCTGATCCTACCAAGAATTTGACTCATATTCTGCAAACTTTGTCACTGCCTGTGGGAGATACTTGGAAGAAATGTTCATAGCTATTACTCTAAGTGGACCCTGAAGGAGCAATTAAATTAAGTGCCTCTTTGCTGGGTACATGGCTGTCACTGGTGTTCATACAAAGGCCAGTTCAGGCTTCTGATCCAAATGTACATAAAAGAGTATAAGCCTGAGTGAAGATGAAACCAAATACTCTCAGTTTGTAGAATCTGGGAGTATGGTAGACTCAGGTTCAGGTGCTCAGAATAATATGCTCACACAAATAGAGACAGGCAGCTGGCATCTCAAGACTGTTCCTTGGAATTCTAGAGGCATGGAGCAAATGTTCTCATACTTCCCTGCATAAACCATCCCTACTAACAGAGATAGCTCCCTGGCCAACTCTTACTCAAAATTTGGCTACCTTACCAAGCTATCGTCCCTTCCTCTCTCCCCATATTTTCTATCCCTAGCCAAATCCCAATAAGATTTAACTCCATCTTCTTTACAAAGATTCCCTAGCTCCCTGTAAGAAAATGATGACCCTGTACTAAATCTCTGTCATATTTGGGGGGTTTCCTACCATGCTTTAATAGTCATAACATGGGCTTTGGAGTCTTTATAGACTCAAAACTGAAAGCTACTGACTGTGTAACTTCAAACAAATCTCTTGACTGCTCTAGGACCTAATTATGATAATACTTATCTCAGAAGATTTAAATTGTTACCTTTCCAAAGATGATATACAGATGACCAATGAACACATGAAAAGATTTTCGTCTATATTAAGGAAATGCATATCAAAACAACAATGAGCTATCACCAAACAACTGTGAGAATAGCTATTACCTAAAAGGAAAGAAAGTGTTGGAGAGGATGTGGAAAGAAACAGGGAATTCTTGTACACTGTTACTGGGAATGTAAATTGGAAAGCTATATGGAAAATAGTATGCAAATTCCATGAAATGTTAAAAAAAGAAATTCCCACTTCTGAATATTTTCAAAAAAAATATGAACACTAATTCAAAGAGATATATTCACTCCCATGATTACAGCCACATTATTTACAGTAGTCAAGAACCAGAAACAATCTAAGTGCCAATCAACAGATAATGGGTAAAGAATGTGTGATATATGCACAACAGAATACTATTCAGTTATGAAAAAGATGATATCCTACCATTTACAACAACATGGATGAACCTAGAGGTATTATGCTAAGTGAAATAAGTCAGATGACAAAGATAACCACCATATGATTTCACTCATAGGTAAAGAAGTTTTTCAGTTTTATATAGTCTGGGAATGTGATAACACCACTCTTCCTCTCTTTTGTCAGGATTGCTTTGAATTCAGGGCCTTTTGTGATTCCATATGGATTTCAGTAATGTTCATTATATTTCTTTGAAGAATGCCACTGGAGCCTTGATAGGGGTTGCATTGAATCTGTATATTGCCTTGGTTAGAATCATCATTTTAACAATATTATTTCTTCTAATCCATGAGAAGGGAATATTTTTGCAATTTTTGGTCTTCTGTTACTTTAATAATGACTTATAGTCTATATTTATTTATTTTCAATCTACTCATTAGTGAAAGTAAGGTGTTGTGTCCTACTATTACTGTGTTGCTGTATTTTTTTATCAATTTGCTTCTTCATTGATTTAAGAATTGTGATATTGGCAAACATTTTGCATAGAACATATTGCATAGAAATGCATAGTTGCATTTCTACATACAAACCATGAATTAGAGGAAATAATTTTTTAATTCCATTTATAATTGCATTAAAATAATAAAATACCTAAGAATAAATGTAATGTAGGAGGTTAAGGACCCATGCACTGAAAACTATCCAATATCTATGAATTACAGTAAACATTGTTAAAGTGGCCGTATTACCTAAAGCAATTTACAGATCCCACAAAGTACCTATCAAAATTTCAATGACACGTTTCAAGAAAATAGAACAATACTAAAATATGACTGGAACCAAAAAAGAGACAAAGCAATCTTGAGAGAAAAGAATAAAAACTGGAGGTACTATGCTCCCTGGCTTCAAACTATATTACAAAGCTGTAGTAATCAAACAATATGGCATCTGAAAACAGACAGGCACCAATGAAAGAATTGAGAGCCCTGAAATAAACTCAAATGGAGTTAAACTATAAACCATACAATGGAAAAAGGAAAATCTCATCATCAAATGGTGTTAGGAAACCTGTAAAATCATGCGGGGGAACAACAAAAGTAACTAGATCATTATTTAACACCATAAACAAAATTAGTTTAAAGTGGGTTAAAAGACCTGGATAAAATCAGAAGGCATAAAACATGTAGAAGACCACATAGGTTATATACATGGGTACATCAAACTTAGAGATGTATTGAAGAAGTCATCGCCAATGGCTAGGGAAATAAGTAAATAAATAAATATATAGGACTACAGCAAACTAAAAAGTTTTAGTAGACTAAAAGAAATTACCACAAAGCCAAAAAGGCAGATAGAGAAGATGAAGGTAGTTAAACACAGCATACATCCCACAAGGTGTTAAAATATAAAAAGGGAACTCCTACAACTCAACAAGAAGAAAAATCAAAAAATAGACAGACACTTATCCAAAAAAGATATTCAGACGGCCAAAAGGCATATGAAAAATGTTCAACATCACTTATAATAAGGGAAATGTAAATCAAAATCACAGTGAGATATTATTTCACACCTGTGAGAGTGTTTTATATCAAAGACTAGAAACAAGAGTTGACAGGGTGTGAAGAAACATAAACTACCATATTGTTGGTGGGAATGTTAATTGTTACAACCTTTATGAATAAACTTATGAGGATTCCTCAGAAAATTAAAACTAAAACTACCATATAATCAGCAATTCCAAATAAAATTCTATGTATTTATCTGAAAAATATGAAAACACTAATTCAAATAAATTTACGTCTGTGTGTACACCCTATGATCACTGCAGCACTATTAATAAAAGCTAAGACATGGAAACAAGCTACATGCCCATTAGCAGATGAATGGATAAAGAAGTTGTGGTATGTATAATAAAAGGAATGCTATTCAACTATAAAAATGATAAAATCCTGCCATTTCAACAACATAGATGGGCCCAGAGAGACTACTGCTTAGTAAAATAAGCCAGAAAGAGAAACACAAATACTACATGGTTTCACTCATATGTAGTATATTGAGAAGACAAATGGATGAACTAAATAAAACAAAAATAAACCTCTGTTCTAAAAGACCATTTAGTGGTTACCAGAGAGAAGAGTTCCAGGAATTGTGTTGATCAGGAAGGGGGAAATGGCATCTTGAAGGAGCATTAACAATGATCTTTATGTAATATATACATGTCGAATCTCAGCAATGAACAAGTGAAACTTGTACAATGGTGTAGTGCAGTGTTACTCCAACTTAAAACAGAAAATCAAAAAAGTGACTACTGTTATACTACATAAAACAATGTTTCAGTCAATGACAGACCATATATACACAGGTAATCCCTACATATATCTATCTCTCTATGTATCTATATAGAGATAGAGATAGAGATATCTCCTATGAGAGGATGAGGCCAAGTTTATGTAAGTTCACTTTACAATGTCCACACAATGAATAAATCACCTCACCATCTATTTCTCAAAACATATTGCCACGGGAGCAATGCATGAGTATAGTAAGTGTGGTGACAGTAGAGCACCCAAACTCTCATCCACCACTGGTAGGAAGATCAACAGTTATAGCCACTTTGGAAAATAGCTGGTCAGTTTCTTAAACAGACACTTACATTTGATCCTAACATTTACTCCAGGGCATTTATTCAAAAAGAAATTAAAACAATGTCCTATCAAAGACTTTTATGTAAATGTTCATACAGCTTTATTTTAATACCCAAAACTTACATATTTATCAACAGGTGAATGGATGAACTAATAGCAATACATAACCATACAACTGAACAGTTCTCAAAAATGAAAAAAATAAACAATTGACACATGTAGTAATATGGATGAATCTCAATGTTACTATACCGATTAAAGAAAAAAATCCAGGCAAAAAAGGGAATATAGTATATGATTCTATTTATATGAAAAGTCTAGAAAATTTAATCTGTAGTAACAGAAAGCAAAACAGGGGTTGCCCTGAGAAGGCAGGGGGAGTGATTATGAAAAAACATGAGGAAACTTTTGAGAGTGAGGCATGTTTGTTTTGTTGTTGTTGTGATGTGCCCATCAAGTTTCACCTGTACCCCAAATTTTCATATTATACACTTCAATTATGTGTGTGTCGATTACGTATAGCTCAATTCAGTTGTTGAAAGGGATTTTCACAAAAAAAAAAAAAAACACCTCTCCCTGACAATAAATTACAGGCATTTAAGAAATAAATCAAAATAAAGTACTTAGAATGAAGAACTTGTGGTTTAAAAAAAAAATACTGATAGTAACCTATAAATACAGAAAATACAGAACCCTCACTAAGCAACTGTGGGATTTATGGTTACATGACAGAACAAGGAGAGTAACCGAAATGTCTAGAACTGAAATTACCGTGACAAGGGATTTTGATCAGTATTGCCTAATTGGCAACCAAGGAAGTGTTTGCACAACTACACCCACACTGTTTTGGTATTTCAAATTTGCTAAGTGAAAAACAGGTTCTTATTTCGTTGGAGTGACCCAGGGCAGCTAAGCCCTGCACCCCTCAAGGCCCTGGGAGTGATCTGCGCAGCCTCCAGGGCTGAGCACAGACCACAGTGCTGGATAGTGCCTGTGCTGTGTCGTGGTCTGAACTCCAACCCTGATGTCCTGGCAAAGGGGCTTCTGGGAAGGAAGTGGTGCATAGAGATCATTTGGGAAGACTTTAAAGGAGTGATACATGGGCTTGCTCCTTTTGTCATTAGGGCTGCTGTGGAAGGCAGTTGCCCCCAGAACCTTGCCCTGGGCTGAGGGGCAGTCTCAGCAGTGGCACCCCCTGTAACCCCTGGTGGTGGCAAAACCGGATAAGGCATTGCTTCAGGGTTCTGCAGGCCAGAGCTGCAAAAGCAGCAGAACTTGCTGCACCCTGCCAGCTCCTGTAGCTGGAGCTCCAGCGCACACTGTGGGTCAGTAGGCCAGTCAGTAACTGGGCCTTCCCTACCCTGCTAGGTGTCCCTTTTCCTTCTTCCTGCTTGTTAAAAGTCATTTTTTTCTCTTTTGCTGTAGCAAAGGCCCCTTTGTATTTGTGGCAGTGGGTGTGGATCCAAGCCAGTGAGAGGTTCTGAACGAAGGAGTTTTTAAACCCGTTGCCTAGTAACAGTTTGACATTTTATTTCTTAAACTATAGAGGTTGAACAGTTTTTCATATGTATTAAATTCGCAAGGTTATTCTTGTTCTCAGTTACTTGCATGGATTCTTGATATAGAAATAATTTCTCCATCTACACACATTATGAATAACTTGTTCAGTGTGTATGTGTGTTTTGAAATTTTTATAGAATCAAATTAACAAGACTTTCTTGTTATGAGTTTTGGTTTTTCTCTCTTGCTAAGTACTTTTACTTAGTCATTTATGGTCTAATGCTTTATACCTAAAACTATCACCAATAGGTTTTCAAAATATTAACAGAATTATCATAAGATTCACCAATTTCACTTCTGAGTATTGATCCATAAGCATGAAAAGCAAACACAGATATTTGTACATATGTGCTCGTGGCAGACAATAGCCAGAAGATTAAATCACCCCAGTATCCACAGATAGAGGAGTGGATAAACGTGTGGTACATACATACAATAAAGTGCTCTTCAGTCTTTGAAAAGAAGGTAATTCTGGCATATGCTACCACATGGATAAACCTTAAAGACATTATGCTGAGTGAAATAAGCCAATAACAAAAGGACAAATATTGTATGATTCCATTAATAAGAGTACCTAGAGAACCCAAATCAAAAAATATAGAAATGATAATTGTGGTTATCAAGTTCTGGAAGAAGAAAGGAATAGAGACTTAAAAGTTTCAAGGGTGTGGGTTTCCAATTTGCAAGATGAAAAAGTTCTGAAGATGGATGGTGAGGATGGTTGTACAACAAATATGAATGAAATTAACAGGACTAAACTTTTAAACTGAAAATGGGTAACATGGTAAATTTTATGTTATGCATATTTTACCATAAAAAAGGATTTGTCTGGTGAGCATTAAGATGTTCTAACCCATTTATTGAAAAATCTTTATGCTACTGCTTTAAAATGCAATATTTGTCTTCAAATTCCTACAATTATTTGGGTGGGATGGTTGTATATTTCTAAGAATTTGTCCATCTCTTCTAGGTTTGTTAATGTCCTAGCATACAAATGTTCATAGTACTCCTTTCTGACCCTCTGAATTTCTGGGGTGTCTGTTATAACTTCCCTTTTGTTTCTGTTTCTATTTGTTTGAGTTTTCTCCCATTTTCTTTGTGAGCCTAGCTAGAGGTTTGTCTATTTTATTTTTTCAAAGAACCAGCTTTTGTTTTCATTAGTCTTTTGAACCGTATTTTCTATTTCTGTTTCCTTTATTTCTGCTCTATTTTAATTATTTCTTTCCTACTTGCTTTTGGCTTTTTTATTTTTCTAGTTCCCTATAGTAGAGATAACCTGGCAGTTATCTCTTGTTTCTTGATGTGGGATGTGGGCATCTATTGCTATATATTTTCCTGTTAGTGCTGCCTTTGCTGTGTCCTATAAGTTCTGGGAGGTTGTGTCCTCATTGTCATTTGTCTTAAGGTATTTTTGATTTTCTTATTTGATTTCCTTATTAACCCAATAGCCATTCAGTACTGTCTTGTTCAACCTCCACTTATGAGAGATTTCCCTGCTTTCTTTCTGTGGTTGATTTCTAGTTTAATACCATTGTGATTAAAGAAGATATCATTTCAATCTTCATGAATTTGTTGATGCTTGTCTTGCGATCGGATCCTGCAAGATATGAACTTGAGAAGAATGCGTGTTAAAGCTTTTGGGAGAAGCAGTGCCATATAGATGTCCTTTCCCATCATGTTTCTTCAGAGATGTCAGATCTAAGTCTGATCAGGCTTCCCTTGTAGGTTATCTTCTTCTCCCCCTAGGCAGTGTCAATAATTTTCCTTTGTCTTGAATGCTTAAAAGTTTCACTACTGTGAGTCTTAGTATCGGAGTCATTACGTTAAGGTCACCAGATCTTATAGTTTCATAGATTATATATTTAATTCCCTCTCAAGGTTTGGGAAGTTTTCCTCTATTATTTCTATAATTAAGTTCTCTATTCCCTTCTCTCTCTTTCTTCCCCTTCTAGGATAGCCATTATTCTTACGTTGCCTTCCCCCATGGAGTTGGATAATTCTTAGAGTGTTTCTTCATTATTGTTCCCCATCTCTCATTCTTCTTCTACCTGTACTTTTTGTGCAATCTTATTCTAGAGCACCAATTCAATTTTCCATTTGATGTATTTTACTTGCACAGTTTTCTCCAGAATTTTGTCTCCCCTGTTGGTCCTTTTACATCCTGCATCTCCATTATTTTCTTATTAAAGCTTCAATTTTGATCTTCTGTTCATTAATATAACTACCCAGGACATTCATTTGTTTTTTGGGTTTTCTTTTATCTCTTTGATGAGCTTTTCTGTGTTTTCCACTTCTTTGAATTTATCATGGCAATCTTGAACTCTATATTTGATAAGATGAACAGGACTTCCATATCTTTGTGGTTGTTTCTGGAGATTTGTTCTCTCTGTGTGGTGTAGTATTCCCCAAGGCCTCAGCTTGCCAGTGTGTGTGTGTGTGTGTGTGTGTGTGTGTGTGTGTGTGTGTGTGTGTGTGAGAGAGAGAGAGAGAGAGAGAGAGAGAGAGAGAGAGAGAGAGAGAGAATGTATGTGTGTATGCTTGCTTTCTAATTATTAAGGGCCAAGCTTCTACTTTTCCAGTAGATGGTGCTGTCTGCCATGGAGAACAAACCTGTAGCTGGGTCTTCTATGACCAAGGGAGTGTCCTGGCAGGGTCAGTCAGTGGGGACAGTGGTGAACATGGACACTTCTCATGCCTGTGTTACTGCTGCTAGACCGCCTGGCTAGGTTTCACACACTTGTCTCTGTATATAAGGGATTAACTCTAGGGGTGGGCAGTGAGGAAACTATTATTGGAGACTGAAATGATGGCAACCCCTGTTTTGTAGTGATAAACATTACCAAAAACTGGCATTTACGATAATTTAGAAGGCAAATGATACACTAATGATTTTGTGCTTTCAGGTAAAGAATTGGGAGAACACACTGAAGAGTGTGCCTTGTTCCCTGTTGGATGCATCTCACAAAGTACTATGGAAATGAATGAGCTCAGAAAACAACTGACCAGATTGGAAATGAAATAAAAAGGAGCCTTCATCCAGTGGATTTCTTGCCCCTTCCTTCATATGAGGGAAAAGACGGTATATATGATCCAGAAAGCAGACTCTGGCCAAAAAACAAATTTTCTGCACCATGATCTTGAACTTTTGAGCCTCCAGAAATGTAAGAAATAAATACTGTTTGAGCCATCCAGCCTATAGCATTTTTGTTATAGCTCCCCAACCATACTAACAATCCTAAAAGCCAAAATTTTTATGTACTTTCCCCAATTTCATTATTAATATAAATTAAGACCACACTATGATATGATTTAACACCTACCAGACTGAGAAAAAAAATTAAATTTGGCAATGATATTTCTGAAAAGTGAAACAATCAGATGCATTCACTGCTGCTATGAATGTAAATCAGTTTTTACTAATTCACCATCTAATAAAGTTAAAGATACATGCTCTTCCACCTCATAATTCATTTCTAGAGGTACACCTTCAGAATTGTTTCTATGCATGCATTAAGAGACTGAGCAAAAATGTTCATGACATTATTGCTCAACACAGAAAACATTAAAGTCAATCAACTATAGAATGAATAATATGCTGACATATATTCATTCAGTTAACTGCTATGAGAATAAAATATTCTCACAATTTCAGAAAAAAACTGATATGGGTAGCCCTGGAAATAAGTAGCTACCAGAAACTATTTTTAAACCTATTCAGTTAATCCATGACAACTCATTTCAGTAACCATGATTTTGCAAATTTATAATGAGTGTCAGTCCCTTCACTTGTGAAAATTAATAAAGGATGTATTTGCCCCAGTAAATACTCCTCTACGTGCCACCCAATCAATAGTAATCCCACCCAAGTCTACAGAATAGTTCAACCTGCATATGCTTCTGAACTCCATACTTCCCTAAAAACCCACAGATGTTCAAGCTGTCTTCTCTGCTCAAGGAGATTGTGCCTAACCAGCACAATTCTACCATATAATAGGAAACAATAAATTCAGCTTTGTCTTTGGTTTATGTTTCCAGAAATATTCTGGGTGTGAATGTTTTGTTGGCAATAAGTACTGTAAAAAGTTCCTTTCTAATGAAGCCTTATTTTTTACTTTTTAAATGGTATTTTGGTATTTGGTTTTTAACTTCCAATTTTAACATAATCAGGCCTATCAATCTATTCCTTTATGGTTTTGATTTGGGAGGGTCTTGTTTGATATATCCTCCGCTAACACGTGGACATATATTTTATGTTATATTATAAAATATATTTTATATTAAAAATGTTTAATTTGGAATTAATTTTGTCATATGGTATAAGACAAAGGTGTAGAAACTATTTTAAACCTGTTCAGTTAATCCATGACAACTCATTTCAGTAACCATGATTTTGAAAATTTATGATGAGTGTCGGTCCCTCACTTGTGAAAGTCAATCAAGGATGTGTTCACCCTTTCTGTCCATACTGATGCCAACTGTTGCAGACCAACATTGTGGTAGAGTCTTCCTTTTACTTTTGATAAGGCATATCAGATATATAAAACCAAACTTACATAGTCTCATCTTGAAAAAATTATTGAAAGCAAATCTTGATGACCCTTGGTTTTCTAAGTGGAACTTTCTTGAAGACTAATTGTAATCCTCACATACTTAAGACATTTAAACACGAGCACATACACCAAAAGCTACTCAGGAGATATTTTAACTTGAGTTACCTCCTCTGTAAAATTGAGTAATGACATTTGCTTCCTGAGGATATTGTAAGAATGAGTATGTAAGATTTCTTTACACAGAATGTCTAGAAAATTGCTACTTCCCTTTCTCCCCACCTACATTTCACCACAAAGCCTTATTGTAGGGATTACATATGAAAGTGAACAAAACGGGCATGATATCATAGTGCTCACCTCCAGTAAGAGACACAGACATTGAACAAGGAAAGACAGACAATATCAAGTAGTGTTAAATAAATTAATAAAGCCCCCGTAGTACAATAGGAGAGAAGATGACAATGCTTAAACTCCTTAGAGTGAATTATTTATTTTATGCTTGTTCAACCTAAAACATAATCTTAAAAATAATCTTTTGAAGACTTCACCCACAGATAGTGGAATAGGGAGATTTTTTTTAAATGTTCTTTTTTTTTAAATATATATTTTTATTGTTATTTATGTCTTTTACATTTTGTATTCCCCTTGGGTAGCCCACCACCAATTCACCCGTGATCCATCTCCATGGTCCCTTGTGTTCTTTTCTATTCCATTTTGTGCCCTTTTCCTTCGAAGAGGGAGATTTTAATGAACCACTCCTAGGTAAAGTTAAATTTTGTTCACAGGAAAATTCACCAGTTCATCGCTGGTGATGGGGTACTGAACCATAGAAATTTTGCTCTGAGTTTGGTTGCTCATTGTGGGGGTAAACAAATAGAAAAGGAGGGAAACACCCGTTTCAGTCAGTCAGACAGGTTGGGGACTGGAGACAGTGTAGAATACAGATTGTGTGAAGGAAATCTTCAGTGAGGGGGACTGCAGCCCTACATGCATACAGGCACTGGGGCCAGTGGTTTGGTTCAGCAGCCTGGGTAGAAGACTCTCCCTTCAGGGAAAATTGGAAAGAGAAACCTACTGAATACCATGGAAAGGAGAGACAAGGAGGCAGGACCCTAACATTTGGGCTCCGTGAAGCTGTAAACAATACTTTCTCTGGAGAACAAGAGGAAAAAAAGGGTAAAATTCTCCAACTGGAATAGCCCTCTTCCCCCACCAAGACTGAGACAAAGTCTTTGGAATCCAAACTCCCCTTCCTAGCAAAATTAAAGAAGATAAACAAAACTAAAGTAATAGAAAAATCAAATAAGACATGTGTCTAGGAAATGAGCATCTGAATACAAGATGGAAAAGCTGAAAGAGAATAGAAGTCTAGAGCCCAATATAAAAGACACAGAATTCAAAGATGTAATAAAATTCAATGAAGTCCTAGAAATTCAAATTCAAATCAAACACAGAAAGGTAGAGACAGGATCTTTGAAAATAGATGAACAAAAGTTCTTCACCAAAGAAATTAAAGATATTTGTTTAACACGAAAAAGAGATGCTGGGTGAAATGGGAATATGCAAATTATATTAAGCACACTTAAGTGGCAGAAGAGAGAATTCCAAAACTTGAAGCTATAACTATACAAATGACCCAAAACAGAAATGAGAGAAAATGATGAAGCCATGAGAAATAGCAGACTCTATCAGAAGAGAAAAAATAACGATAGCTGGTATTCCAAGAGGCAAAGAGAGAAAGGAGCAGAGTCCTTAATCAAAGAAATAATAGTTGAGAACTTCCAAAGCTAAGAAATAAAATTAAAGGAAGAATTAATGGCTAGGAAGCCAAAAGAACACTCAAATTTCTGAATGCAAAGTGATTTATACCAAGACATGCTCAGTGAAATAAGTCAGAAAAAAAAGGAAAATATTGAATGGTTTCACTTATAGGAGGACTATGAGGGAACCAAATATAAGATCAGGAGGAGAAAATAGCAAAACAAAAACAAAAACTAGCAGGCAACCAGAAATGAGAGACATTCAGCAAGGGGGGGGTGGGGCGGGGATAAGCGTTCAAAATGGGGGAGAAAAGAGCACAAGGGACTATGGTGATGATTTACAGGTGAATTGGTGGTGGGGAATACACAACAATGTAAAAGATATAAATAAAATATATATATATATTTTTTTTTTTTTAATGTGAAACTTAGGCCTCCCTGGTGGCGCAGTGGTTAAAATCTCAGTACTAGCAAGCTATGGCCAGCCATTAGTTGGATACCCAGCCTGGTAGCTTACCCACATGCTCCCTTCAGCAGTGTATTTCTTTTTTTTTAATATAATTTATTTATATTATGTTGCCTATCTTTCCTTGTTCAATACCTGTAAAATATATATATATTTTTTACATTATTGTTCATTTTTGTAAAATGTTTGCTTTCTCCTCTCAGGTGTAGTCCCCATAGAATTCCCACCACCAAAATCATCAGTATATTTCAGTAGATCTGACTGTTCTGCTCCCCACTCTGTCTCTGGTGAATCTTCTCATGCCCCCCCGCCAGGTTACACCTCAGTTCTTGTATGCATAAATAAAAATAAATCTTTTTTTTTAAATATGAAAGTTGTGAACAGTGCCGCAATGAACATACGGGTGCATGTATCCTTCTGAATTAGTGTTTTTGTGTCCTTTGGGTAGATTCCCAAAAGTGGTATTGCTGGGTTGTATGGAAGTTCCATTTTTAGCAGTTTGAGGAGCCGCCATACAGCTTTCCATAGCGGTTGGACCAGTTCGCATTCCCACCAGCAGTAAAGAAGAGTTCCTTTTTCTCCACATCCTTTCCAGCATTTGTTATTGCCTGTATTTTTAATGTGTTCCATCCTCACAGGTGTGAGATGGTATCTCATTGTGATTTTGATTTGTATTTCCTTGATTATAAGTGATGTTGAACATTTTTTCATGTACCTGTTGGCCATTTGCTTTTCTTCTTTGGAGAAGTGTCTTTTTAGCTCTTCTACCCATTTTTTGACTGGATTATTGGCCTTGTTTTTGTTGAATTGTATGAGTTCCTTGTAAATTTTTGTGATGGAAGCAACCCAGATGTCCAAAAATAGATGATTGGATCAAGAAGATGTACATATACACAATGGAATACTATTTAGCATTCAAAGAAAATAAACACATGCAATTTGCAGCGACATGGATGGAATTCGAGGGGATCATACTCTGTGAAATAAGCCAGAAAGAAAGAGAAAAATATCGAACGGTTTCACTTATAACAGGACTATAAGGAAACCAAATAGGAGAGAGACACTCGGTGGGGGGGAGGGGAGGGTAAGGCACAAAATGGAGTAGAAAAGAACACAAGGGACCACAGAGATGGATCACAGGTGAATTGGTGGTGGGTTACCCAAGGGGAATACAAAATGTCAAAGATATAAATAACAGTAAAAATATATATTTAAAAAAAAGTGGAAGTTGAAGTTATACCAAGCATCTTTTCTGATCACAATTGTATAAAGCTAAAAATCAACCACAATAAAAAGCTTGGAAAGAATCCAAACATGGTGATAAAACAAAACGCTTTTGAGTAACTCCTGGGTCAATGAAGAAATCAAAAGAGAAATAAATTATCTGAAAATGAAGGAAATGAAGAGAAACTACCAGATTCCATGGGAGGCACTAAAAGCAATATTGGGAGGAAAGTGTAGAGCAAAATAGGCTCACATCAATAAACAAGAAAAATCTCAAGAAGAAAAGAGGAATCCCTGGTGAAAATAACTAGAAATGAAAGAAACAATTTTAACAGATGCTGCAGAAATACAAAGGATCATAAGAGATTACTATGAACATATATGTGCAAACAAATTAGACAACCTTGGAGAATTGGACAAGTATTTAGAACCATACAAATGTCCAAGACTCAACCAGGATGAAATAGACAGCTCGATCAAACCAATCACAAGACAAAAATTGAAAGAGTAATCAAAAGTCTCCCTAAGTACAAAAATCCAGGATCAGATGTCTTCACCAGTGAGTTTTACCAAAACTTTCAAAGATCTACTGCTTGTTCTTGTCAAACTCTCTGAAAAAAATTTGAAGAGGTGGTGGAAAGATCCCAAATACATTTTATGAGGCCAATATAACCTCAATCCCAAAACCAAACAAGAACAGCACAAAAATAGAAAATTAAACACCAGTATCTCTGATGAACGTACATGAAGATCTGATGAACAAAATCTTGTCAAATCAAACCCAATGATATATTGAGAGACTCATTCATCATGACTAAGTAGGATTTATTCCAGGGATACAAAGTGGGGTCAACTTATACAAATTAATCAGTATCATTCACCACATCAATAAAAAGACAAAAAACACGATTCTTTCAATAGATGCTGACAACACATTTGACAAGATTCAACATCCATTTTTGATAAGGGTGCTCAATAAATGATAAAAGGAGTTTATTCAATATAATAAGGTCATATAAGACAAGCCCATGACTAGCATAATATTCAACACTGAAACCATTTCCCCAAATGGTAACCATTTCCCACCAATATCAGAAACAAGACAAGGATCTCCACTTTCACTACTGCTGTTCAACATAGTATTGGAAGTCCTTGCCAAAGCATGTAGCAAGAAAAAGAAATAAAGGAGTCCAGTTGGAAAAGAAGTAAAACTATTACTATTCACAGATGACATAATATACATAAAAAATTCAAAAGACTCTGCCAAATGTCAGTAGAAATAATAAGCGAATATATCAATGGCAAAGTGGGAGGATATGAAATCAAGACATAAAAATCTGTTATATTTCTAGATGTAAATGATGCATTAGAGAATGAAATTTATATAACAATCCCATTTACAATCACACATAAAAGGATGAAATATCTTGGAGTAAACATAACAAAGGAGATGAAGGATATATACCCTAAAAAATTAAATACTGTCAAAGGAAATAGGACCCAAAGAAAAGATAAGCCATATTTATGGATTGGAAGACATTATTAATCTGGCCATATTACCTAAAGCAATTTAAAATTACAGCATAAAATCTATTCAAATCCCAATGAATTTTAAGAACAATTCTAAAATTCAAATTGGGCCACAAAAGATCCCAAATATACAAAGCAATAGTGATTTCAATCTATACTACACAGCAATCATAATCAAACAGTATGATATTGAAAAATAAATATAGAACAATGGGCTAAAGTAGAGATGCCAGAAACAAACCCACACAAATAAGGACAGTTAATCTTTGCTAAAAGAGCAATAACCATCCAATAGAGAAATGAAAACCTATTTAACAAATGGTGTTAAGAAACCCACTATGTCTCTGGTGAATCCTCTCACCACTCTGCACTCTGGCCTACATCCCAGCCTGTATGCATAAATAAATAAATCTTAAAAAAAAAAAAACCCTGATAGTCACATGCAAAAACATGAAACTATATCATGACTTAATTCCATACATAAAAATCAATTCAAAATGGATTAAAGACTTGGATATAAGACCTGAAACCATAAAATACACAAAAGGAAGCTGGAGATACATTTTTGGATATCTACTTCAGAGATGTATTTGGGGATGAAACTCCAATTGCAAGGGAAATAAAAGCAAAAGTAAACAAACAAAACTATATCAAACTAAAAAACTTTATGCCACAAAAGAAAACACCATAAAAACAAACAGATATTTGCACATCACACACATGGGTTAATTTCTAAATATATTTCCAAAATATATAAAGAACGCATACAACGCAGTAACATAAAAGTAACCCAATCAAAAAAAAATGAGCAAAAGAGCTAAACAGGCACTTTTCCGAAGAAGACGTACAGACAGTCAACAGGCACATGAAAAAATATTAAACATCACTTACAAGGGAAATGCAAATCAAACCCACAATAAGATATTGGAATGGAACACTATTGAGCTATCTAAAAAGATGAAATAGTGCTTTTGAAGCAAAATGAATGACTCAAGGTAATGATGTTAAGTAAACCAAGTCAGATAGTGAAGACAGTTACCAGATGGCTTCACTCATTTGTAGAATACAAATAACCAAAGAAAACAAACTGGCAAAATACAACAAAATGATTCTTAAACTGAAAAATATACTGGTTACCAGGGGAGAGGGGAGGGTTTGGGCACTAGAGTTTTGGTGGAGGATGTGTGAAACACGTGGACATATAGAGGTGTGAGGTTGTACTCCCAAAATTATATTGTTATATAAATGATTGTCAAATCAATACAATTTGAGGAAATAAAAGATAATCTTTTATGATGATCTAATCTTGGGATTAAAAAAATGTGAGCTGGGTTTCATCCTGAATAATGAGAATTGCTCTCCCTTTTGAGAAAAAACACTAATAACAAATATAACAAGTCTATGTGAATCTTAGCTTTCATGGATCAAAAAGTATTTTTGTCTACTTAGTCAAGAATTTCCAAAGGGAACAATGTTCATTGACTTCGTCTTCCTAAACAAATAGAATAGTTGCACTGAGTTATAAAGGGTAAACCTACCTGGGTCTCAGGAGAACATAAACTAACACAAGGTGCTGGGCCACACCACCCTGCTTCTTAAATTATAGTTTTGAGGGAAGGAAAGGGACCAATTGGCATACTTAGTCTTGTTCTGAAACCATGCAGGAGAAGGGGATATTTACTTCTCCAAAAGTATCCGAGCTATGATCACAGACTAAAAAAGATAGAAACAGGCATTTCATCATTATCCTTTCAGCAGAATCCTTATTCAGATGTGCATCTTATGAAGGCTTATTCTTTCTCTGGGGGCATCCCTGGTGGCCTAGGGGTTAAGTAGGTGCTATCACAGTGATGGCCTGAGTTCGATCCCCAGCCAGGAAGCTAACACACATGGTACAGCAAACTTCTGTCTTTCCTGCTGCACCCCTCAGCAGTGTATTTCAGTAGATCTGCCTGTTCTACTCTCCACTCTCTCTCTCTCTGATGAATCCTCTCACCCACTGCACCTCTGGCCTACACCCCAGTTCTATGCAAAAATAAAATAAATTTTAAACGAAAGACATTCTTTCTCCTATTATTCTTCCTGGATTCAGACAAGTAGCAACTAAACTAGCAACAGAGCTGGAAGGAGCTGGTAATATCCACCCTGAGGGTAAGTTGGACAGAACTATAAGGTCATCCATCCTAGGAAAGTGTTTGTTTTTAGTGCTCAAGAAAAGATAGTGTTTAATTCTGTTTTGCTCTGCAAATAGACAAGGAGAAACTGAAATGGGGTATAAATGATTGGCGTTAGACAAAAGAAGGTATGGTCCTACAAAACACCCTCCTGAGGAAAATGACCACTCGGACAGACTCATTCTCAGTCATTTCCTGGAGTCATGGCACCAAGGTTCTGTTGCCCTGAAGGAGAGGCACATTTGTCCTACAGTGCAGTGGCTTCCTGCCGACATGCCACAAGTTCTACTCCATGAGTCAGGGAATCATGAGACCACATAGAAAGGAAGTTATAACTGCTCTCTTGAGCTTGCACACGTTGCCTGTGTTTTGCTCACCACAAAAACCATATGTTCCTAGCAAGTCTCAGGCTTCTCTGTGCCCGACATCACACTGAAGATGAATAAGATACAGCCCCTGCCCTCAAGTATTTCAGAATATGAAAGAGAGATGAAAATTGAAGCAAATACTGATGGGGAAAAGTGAAATCTGCTAAAATAAGGGCAAAAGTTACAGAGTTCAGAAGAGGTCTAACTAACTGCCTGAAGGCATCGAGTAGTGTTCCATGGAAGCAGCAAATGTGCAAGAGGTAGAGAAGGAAGATAGGAATACGGCAGACCAAGAGAAGAAAAAATGCCAAGATTTCATGGGGATGAGAAGATATATTGAGGAAAGAGCACAGTAGTTGGAGCAGGATGTGATGGTCGCCTTATGCATCAATGTGGCTGGGTACCCAGTCATTCAATCAAACACTTACCTAGTGTGGTGAAGCTACTTTGTAGATTTAATTAATATCTTCATTCTGTTTACTTTATGTAACAGAAAATATATTTGATTACCGGGGTGCCCTGGTCCAATCATTTGAAAACTTTAGGGAAAACTTAATTTTGTTCTTAAAGAAGAATTTCCCCTCATAGACAGCAGTAAAAAAAGAGACTTTCTCTGTTAAAACAAACTACAAAACAGGTCTCAAAGACTACTCCTATAAAGAGTCAAAATATAGTTGGATCAGACTTTGGAGTCACTTATGTCCCCAGGGAGCTGTCAAAAACAGCAGGACACTCAGCTAATAATTAATTAGTATAATGCCAAAAGAGGCAGAAAAACTTGACAAATCAGAGAAAGACAGTAAAGAGCTGCCATCCCAGCTTGAGAATACACATGCCCAAGGCTGTGCCTCTGAGGAATAACATCAGAAAGTCCCCACATTGCAGGAAAAATTGACTTTAATTATGTATTGTTGGTTGGAATGCAAATTGGTACAGTCATTATGGAAAATGGTATACATGGGCCTCCCTGGTGGCGCAGCAGTTAAGCACTGCTCTGCGGAGCTGTCAGCAGCTGGGATGCGAGTTTGACGCCTGGCCAGGGAGATTCTCACATGGCGCAGCAGACCTCTCCTGCCTCGCACGCTGCTCCCCTCAGCAGTGTATTTCCAACGATCTGCCTGTTCTGCTCTCCACTCTGTCTCTGGTGAACCCTCTCGCCGCCCCACGCCTCTGGCCTGTACCCCAGCTTGTATGCATAAATAAATAAATCTTAAAAAATAAAAATAAAATGGTATACATGTTCTCAAAAATTAAAATGGAATTTTTATGATCCAGAAATTCTACTTCTGGTTTTGTATCAAAAAGAAATGAAATCAGGATTCTGAAGAGTTACCTACACACTCATGATCATTGCAGTATTAGCCACAGTAGTCAAGATATGGAACCAACCTAAGTGTCAACAAATGAATGAATAAAGGAAATGCGGTTAGATAATTATATTTTCTTTGTGGCCATTTTTTTAAGAAGAAATCCTACAATTTGTAAACACATTCATGAGGCTGGAAGACATTATGCTAAGTGGAATTAAGTGAAATAAGTCAAAGAAAGTACTGTATGATCTCACATAAGTAATATATGATCTCACATGTATGTGGAATCTCAAAAAGTCTAACTCAGATCCAAGAGGAAAGCCATGGTTACCAGGGTTTGAGGAACAGGGAAATAAAAAGATTTCCAATGCTAGGAGGAATTAGCATTTCTTCTTTAAAAGCATGAAATATTCGGGAATAAATATAACAAAAAATGGTGCACTAGAAATTAATAAATTAGAAGACATTTAAATAAATTAAATCATATGTCATGTTCCTGGTTCAGAAGACTTAATATTTTTTAAGACCAATATTTCCCAAATTAATCACTTCAACATGATCCTTATCAAAATCCCAGCTTACTTTGATTTTGCAGAAATGGACAAGCTGATCTTATAATGTATATGAAATTGCAAAGGACATAAAATAGTCAAAACAGTCTTGGAAAATAAAAAAAAAGGAAGAGTCATACTTCCCAATCTCAAAATGGACTAGAATTGAATATCCAGAAATAAACCCTTACATTTATGGTAAACTAATTTTTCACTAAGGTGCTAAGACAATTCAATGGGGAACAAGTGGTTTTTTCAACAAATGGAGCAAAGACAGTTGAATAGTCACATCAAAAGAATGAATTTGGATCCCTGTATCTCACCATAGATAAAAAAAAAATAGCAAAATGGATCATAGATCTTAATGAGGAGAGTAAAGCTATAAAATTCCTAGAAGAAAAAATAGGAGTAAATTTTTTGTGATCTTAGCATAGGCAACAGTCTTTTAGATTTGGTACTAAAATCACAAACCATGGGAAAATCTATAAATTGGGCTTATTTTAAAACTAAAAGCTTTAGTGCTTCAAACATCATAAAAGTGAAAAGATAACATCCAGAAGCAACAAAACATCTATACATAATATGGTTAAAGGACTTCTAAGCAGGATGCATGAACACCTACAATTCAATAATAAAGTAAATTAGCTAATTTTTTAATGGCGAAGAGACCTGAATATACATTTCTCCTAAGAAGATATACAAACAAACAATGGTGTGTGAAAAGATCACATTATCATTAGCCATTGGGGAAGTACAAAGCAAAACCATGCAAACAAAAACCACAATGAGGTACCACTTCACAGAGAGTGTAATGTTTTAGCAAAGATGTGAAAAACATGGAATCTCATAGATCACTGGTAAGAATTTTAAATGGTACAACCACTTTGGAAAACAACTGGTATTTCTTCAAAACGCTAAGCATAGAGTTACCCAATGATTCAACAATTCCACTCCTAGTTTTATCCCAAGAGAACTTTAAATTTATGCGTGAACAAAAATTTATACATAAATGCTTATATCATCATTTTCATAACAGCTCAAAAGTGAAAACAACTCAGACTAAGATCATCTGACAAAAGATAAACACAAGGTGGTACATCCATAAAATGGAATACTACTCAGCAACAGAAAAGAATAAAGTACAGATACATGCTGCAATGTGGATAAATCTTGAAAAATGTATGCTAAATGAAAGACTAGTCACATAGTATATGATTCCATTCATATGAAATGTTCAGAATAAACAAATCTATAAAGACAGAAAATAGATCAGTGTTAACCCTATGGATGGAGAAATGAGGTGGAAATGGGAAGGACTGCTAATGGGATAGGAGAATGTCCTAAAATTGTGGAAATGTTTTCACAACTCTGAATATTACTAAACACCATTGAATTATTCACTTTAAATGAGTGAATTGTATGGTATACTAATTGTATTGCAATAAAATTGTTTAAAAGGAAGGAAAGAAGGAGGGAGGGAGGACAAATGAATGGGAAAAGAAAAACCACAATGAAACTTTTTTTAAAAAAGAAAGGAAAGGGGGCCTCCCTGGTGGCGCAGCGGTTGAGCGCTGCGCTTTGGAGCTGTGGGCAGCACGCGATGCGAGTTCGACACCCAGCCGGGGAGAATCCCACATGGCGGGGCAGACCTCTCCTGCCTTGCCCGCTGCTCCCCTCAGCAGTGTATTTCTGATCTGCCTGTTCTGCTCCCCACTCTGTCTCTGGTGAACCCTCTCGCCCCCCACGCCTCTGCCCTGTACCCAGCTTTTGTATGTATAAATAAATAAATCTTAAAAAAAAAAAAAAAAAAGAAAGGAAAGGACAGCAAGTGATGATGAACTTCAAGTCAGTGAGATAATCCCATCTATGTTGCAGGGTAATAACTTTGGCTAGAGATTTGGGATTGGAGGGGCAGTTAGACTAAAAGTGGAGGTACTAGGTAGGAACCTGTTGTTATGATCCATACAGGAGATGCTGAAAGCCAGAAGCAGGACAGAGACAGTAAACACAAGATGTAGGGATATTCTGGAAACTACTGCATGATGAGTTTTATGAACCTTTATGTTCTACTTAAGAGTAAATGGTGTGAGTATAAATAACTACAGAAAGTAGCTTAACATGTAACAAATCAAAATGTTCATATAATTTGGCTCATTTCTAAGTCCCTATCTTAAGAAAAACTTGTTAACAAACGCTGTAACTGTGACTGCAGAATAGAGGCTAATAGAGGGGGGAGCTGGAATGGGCCCATGGTGTGGAGGTGCCCAGTGCTCTCTGACAAAGGGATGGGCGTGCCCTGGTGGTGGGTGGAGCATGGTGAGAGAGGTCTGAGGTGTGAACCTACCCCCTGAATCAAAAACTATGCTATAAGCCAATGTTACCTCAACAATAAAAAGAAAAGAAAATCTTTAAATGTTTTAAGTACAAAAGATGTACTGTAGCATGATTTATGATTGACAGCAAACTAAATGTCCAAGAGTGGATTAATTGAGAAATGGTGGCATAGCCATATAATTGCATATTATTCAGTTGTTGAAATATTGATACAATAAAATTACATAAGAAATATATTTGGAAAAATACAGGGAATTGCATATTCAATGTGTTCAAGGTGTAAAAATATTTCATATAATGAGGTTTTATTAACTGCCTTTCTTGTGTATTATGATTTTTTCTGCATTGTCAAACTTGTCTATTTTCTAGAATGATAGTTCACTTATCAAAAATTTTATTTCCTGCTTTAAAGAAAAACAGTAGCCATTTTAGCTCTTAACTTGAAGGTGTTCCAAACCATCCTTCATACCTCCTCCAGGATTTCCTGGCACATGTATCCTGCCTGGCAGTGGCTGGGTCCCATGTTTGCATGATGCTATCTTCCTCCATCCCATCTCAGCTGTGACCAGCACGTATCACATCCTGAAATTTGATTCCCAAAAAATCCCTTTGGTGCCTGTCTTTTGATGAGTAAAAGCCAGTCCTACTGAAATCTGACTTCATCTCCCACCTAAGAAGTGGAATGGCAGATACCTCTCTTTGCGCAGAGTGTTGGCCCTGCCAGGCAGAGGACACAGGATTTTCTTCCAGATGGAGACCAGGTTCCTAAAAGTGCGAAGCCTGCCTTTTTGCCCGTGTTCGAAGGTGAATTTACAGAGCAAGTAACTTGGAGTATCCAATGACTTAAAAATGGAAAAAAATACATTTTTAAACTTAATTCAGCACATTGCTGAGTGTATGCCACAGTCAGATCAGTTCTGAAGCTGGCAGGGAGAGGGAGAGCGGGTATGAGACATGGAGAAGGCAAGATGAATAGAGATGTTTGAGATCAGATCACAGTAGTTGGGAAGATTCCCCTGAGTGTGCCAAGCCTCTACAGACATCCTTCCAGGCCTTTGCACACCACCAGTTATTACAAATGCAGCTTGTTCCCCAGCTACTGGCTCCAGCTCCTGGAACATTCTTGCTGTGGATTCTGTGTCTTCTTCCCTAGGACTTCCCACCAGTGCTCCATTCCCATAAGCCACCCCGGCACATGCCCAGTTTCTCAGTCTGAGCTTTTTCATCCCGTCAGCACTCTCAAGAACACAGAACTCTAGACCTATGAGTGTCCAGATATGGGTTTTCTTCTCCTGGCTTCCCTCTTCTGGCTGTCCTGGGCCCACTCCCACGGACCCGAGCACAGCTGGCATCTGACTCACGTGGGTGCCCACCTATATCCCACCCAAAGTCACAGTCCCCAAGTCTATGGAAGAAGCCAATACTGACCTGAGCCTCTGTGTTCCAGATTCTGCCCTAGTATTAGCTCAGGCTTAGCCTCCTCCAGGAACTGTTCCTGATTCCCCACTCTGGGTGGGTTTGCTTTTCCACTGGAGACTCCAGAGCACCCCTGCAGCAGGGGTAAGTGCCCCTTTCATGTGGTCTCCGCTCACTCTGGGAACTTGGTGAGAGCAGAGACTATGTCTGATTTTCTAGGGGTCTCCAAGATCCAAGCCTAGTGCCTTACGGGAGCCTATCTTTGAGGAAAGCTGAGGCAAGTAGGAAGGATGAAGAATGGTAACAACACGTGAAATACTGACTGAATGGGTGGATGAGTGGGAGGATGGATGGGTGGATGGATGGATGGATGGCAGCTGAGGTTGCCTCACACCCCTAATTGCTTAAACAGACCCCAAACTGAGCAGGTGAGAGGCAAGCGTAGGTGACTATGGTTTCAGCAGCAGTCTGCAGAGTGGAACCTGCAGAAGGGCGGGGACAGGAAGGGGCAGGGGCGGGGCCTGGAGCATAGCCTGCCCTGCCACAGCTGTGGGAAGAAGCAGCTGTGCTAGTCACTGCCCAGTGCAAGTGCCTGCCCTTGCCGGACTAGCCTGCAGAGGTTCTCAGTGCCAGGGGGCTCTCTCTGCAACCACCATGCCCTCCTACACCGTCACGGTGGCCACCGGTAGCCAGTGGTTTGCTGGCACTGATGACTACATCTACCTTAGCCTCGTGGGCTCTGCTGGCTCCAGTGAGAAGCACCTGCTGGACAAGCCCTTCTACAATGACTTCGAGCGTGGTGCGGTGAGGGCGTGCGGCGGACCAGGCGGGGGACACAGAGACACATGGGGGTGGCAGGGACCGGACTGGGGAGCATCCGGTACCCCCACTTTTGGGCCAGAACTGGGTGGGGGGCATGCCTAGGACTTTGCCAGGGAGGCTGGGACCCAAGGTCTGGGTGGGGGCTTCCGTGATGAGGTCTGTATGGTACACTCATTTCCCCTGGAAACTAAAAGGTGTAAAGTTTGCGTTCCATTTCACAGGTGGGGACCCTGAGGCTCTAAGAAGCCCTTAATTAAACAAAGACCATGGGCAGAATTACTTGTGTCCCACTTCCTGGCGTTCCTCCACAGGATCTTGGGATTGAAGGTGGTACTCCCTGGACCCTAACGGTCCTTGTGGTGCTGTGAAGAACAAAAGATACCTCAGGCAACCACAGCTGTGAGGAAAAAGCACAGCTCCGGGGATACAGAGAAGTGATTTTCAGCTGAGCCTGACCATGAGCTGACTCTGTCCTTTCTCTGGGCCTCAGTTTTCCCATATATAAAATGGAAGGGGTTTGGGCTTCAGGTTAGTCAAAGAGTCTTGGGTGAGCCCAGACCCCATCCCTAGCTAGAGTGGCACCAGCTCTACTCAGGACATGTCACTGGAGGAATTTAGAGGGAAAGAGCAAGAGAACCCAAGCAAAGAGTAGACTTTTGCAAACCTGGAGGTCATCTTGGTTCCCCAGATATATACCAGGGAAGAGTGCCACCCAAGGTGTGAGGGCTCAGTGGAGGAAGAAGAGGCAGATGGGCTTTCCCCTTCCCACCCCTCCTCACTAGAGACCTGAGAGCTGTGGGAGTTCAGGGGACAAAGGGGGCCTCTAGTCTGGAGGCAGGTGCTGCGTGAAGCACACACAGGTGGCCCCGCGTAGACACAGGCTCCTGATGCTGACCTGGGCAGGGGTCCCTCAGGCCCTGTGTCCGAGCGTGGCAGGGCATGATCCTCACCACGTGGTCGGTGCCGTGCCAGCACAGTGGCGTGCAATAGGAGTGCTCAGTAAATGACAATTGTGATGGTCCACACACCTGGAGATGCCCAGGGAATATCTTCCCAGCTCCAGACCTGGACCAAAAAGACTTAGACTTAGTCGTCTTCTCACACTTTGTTGATTACTAGGTCAGGCCATATGCAATTGGTCTTGGATAAAATTTAAGCAGTATGTTTTAGGACAGTAAAGCCTAAGATAAGTAAATATTAGTCAACTCCTTTCCAGATTTCAAACTTGGTTCCTACCTACAAGTCTCAGACTCTCACTATAAGCTGACTTGGCATTTAGACAAGCTCAACATAATGACCTGACTTGACTTCCCTTTAAGAAGAGTTAGGTGTTGAGTATGAGAACAACTTCCACTTGTCTAGTTTCTCCAATCAGGAAACTGCCCTGAAGCAGCAGAGCCACTAAGTCATCCTGGGATGGTGACACCCTTTGCCACTTCTGAAGCAACTTCATTTATTTCCATTATTTCTTGGGTCCCCCCAACATCTTGGGGAGAAGGCCAGGGTACAGACTATGTCTGCTGTATAAGCAGGGAACTGCGGGCACCCGTTCTCCACACACTCATCTGTGTCCTCAGGTAGCAGGCGCCCCAGATACGATACCTCCCAGGTGAAAACACAGTGTGGTGGCCACAGTGGGCAGTGGAAGAGAGTGAAAGCACTGTTCAATATTTCCCTCCCTCTGTGCTGATGTCCCTGCCCTGAGAATTCAAATAATGGTATGATCAAACACCTCAGTGAGAGGGCTACAGGCAAATGTTAGGAAAGATTTGCATGTCATGTTTCCATTGGAGTGAGAGAGCTTGCCAGAGGGGTTCACTGCAGAGGAATCAGCTCTGAAAGACTGAAAAAGTCAACTTTTGGGAAAGTTCCTGTTGATGCAAAGTTACTCCATACTGTGTCTTGCACAGACACAGAGGTACTTCCTCATTCTCTAGTCAATGCCCCTTTAAGGTAAAGATAGAAAAAAACCTTAGAGGAAATGCTTGTTCAGAAAAGTGTTAGAATAATGATAGTTGGGTAACAACTATAAAGACTAATTCTATTCAACCAGGCTATTTCTAACCGGACTATTTCTAACCCGACCATTTCCAGGTTATTGCAGACCAACAGCCCCACATCTCCATGGACAATTCAAATAATGGGCAGAATTAATTTTTTTCTATAAAGTTACTTACAAATCCTTGGTTATTCTCATCAGAGTTCTGCATAGTGATTCAGGCCTGGACTGAGAGAGCCCTTTACAGGTGATATTTTCCTACAAACAGTCACACCTTCGTGGGCTCCCTGTTGTCTGCTGGGGAAAGCCCCAACTGTGGTACCAAATGGCCTGAGACTGACACAAGACTCGGCAAATTTTAAAAAATTGTTTGTTTCTTTAACTCTCTCAACTTAAATTAATTCAAATCAGACGGAATGACTAACAGATCTGAAGGTTTCTGGGAAATCTTATATGACCCATTTGATTTCATGAGCTTTTAGAAAAGCTAAGGGCAATACCTAAGGGCAAAAGCTAAGGGCAACCACAATATATTGTGGTTGAACATATTCAGTAAGTGTAAACAAGTCTTACTTATATATACTTCTTAAACATTTTCAGTGTATTTATAATACAGTCACAAAAAATATATTCTAGAATCCCTCCTTCTTAAAAATAAGATTAATGAAAAATATTTCCTTCTTAAGGCCCTCAATTTCTACCCTGAAATCTTCTCTCTCTTTCCTAGCTCTTCCCTACTTTCCTCCTCTCCTTTCTCCTTCTCTTATCTCCTGTACTCCCTGTTCCACATAACCCCTAACCCTGTCATCTCTCCTTCCCTAATCCCCTTCCTCTCTGCTTTTCTCCTCCAATTCCTCCCTTCTACTCTGTCTCCCATTTTCCTACTTCCCCTATCTCTGCTCCCTCAACCTACCTAATCACTCTCCCCTTTTTTCCAACCTCTGCCCCAGTTTCTCCCTAGTGAACCCTTTGGTCTCCCTCTGTTCCACAGCCACTTCCTTCCCCCTTCCCTCCACCAGTCCCTCACTGGCCGCACGCTCCCCCCAAACAGGCGGCCCAGGCTGGCTCCCACCATGACTTTGCTCTGTCCTTGCTCCAGCAGAGAGAGCCCTCTCCCTGTCCCAGCAACAGCAAGGATCTGGGGCAGAGAAGAATGAGACCCTTCTTTCAAAAGGATTAAAGATCAAATTAAAACTGGCCAACTAACACTTTGCTGAAATATTCATATAAAATCTTAAAACCAAATGTCCAGTAAGAGTATTTGAGAGCAACTTGAGAGCTAGAAGTGAAATCATCTGTGAAATATGACTGCCGTGAAATGAGGCTGGTGAAGGGTGTGTTTGCGTAGCTCCATGTCTCCAGGGACTTCGTGCTCCAGCCTCTTCCTCTGATGTGCAGGTTCCCCACCTCAGGGGTCATGCCCTCTCAGTGTCCTGCATCCCAGATGCCCTGTCTATCCCCACTTCTCCCACTCCCCTCACTTGAGATCTAACCAGCTCCTATGAGCTCTTTGGAAGTTTTTCTATGTTCTTCCACTGTACCTCACATTGCTCCTTCATTCTCCAGCCAGGTTGAACCAGGGCTCAAAACCAGGTCATCTGGTCTCCAGGGTTCTTCCCACTATATGGCCAGGGGGAGCATGGGAGGAAGCCATGTTGGGTCATTACACACGCGTGGATTCTAATTATGGACCACCCACTACTCATTAGTAAGGAGGGTGCCTGACCTCTATAAGCATCAGTTTCCATTTGTAAAATGGGCTAACTATCCATCAGCCATGTACAAGTAATGTAGTTTTTAAGGGTCTATTATGGGTCATCCCTGGTTAATCCTGTCCACCAGGCATAATGGCCATGTGAATCTAACATGTCAGGGAAAATAGTGAACAAAGATAGCTTCCACCTAGCACAGGCACACAGAGACGAGAACGTCACACCAGCTCTGTGTGCCTTCCTAAGACCTGACTTTGCTATTTGCTATCTGGGAAATCTACCCTCTGATTTTCCAGTAGTTGTCCCCTTGGATACTAGAGCTACAGTCACCAGACTTTGTCCCTAAGATAGTTGGGTGGGACTAAATTCATTGGACCTCGGTTCACCTCCTGCAACATCCACCATGAAGCCAGGGCCAGCCAGAGACAAGCCAGATGGGCAGCCCTGGCCTGCTCCCCCTGCCAAAGACCCCAGCAGATGGCATATTTAGTCCCTATAACTCGTCCTGGGTGAAACTCCAGGGCCCTCCACTAAGCACCTGCAGGGGTGAGTGGGGCAGAGGGGACCTGGAGAGCCCATTCTCCTGTGATCTACCACAGGTATACTGAAGGGTGCCCCGGCCATCCCCCTCCTTGAAAGAAGCTGTGCCATCTCTTCCTCACTGGCCACAACCCCAGCTGAACACCAGCCCCTAACGCTGAAAGTCACCCCATCCTGGAGAGGCTCCCGTCGGCCCACACCCTTTCCTTTGTATCCAAGGTGCTGGGCTCCTCCCTCCCACGGGAGTGTCCGCCTCAGATGTTCATGGCAACCTGTTACTTTAGAATGGCCGTCCTCTTCCCCTGGCCACAGCTTCTTGGCACCAACCCCCCCAGCCACCCCCTTATACACACATACCCCTACACTCCCTTCAGAGCCACAGCAAAGCCACTTCCCCTGGAGCAGCCGCTGCAGCCCCAGACCCAGCCTCACCACATGCTGACTTCCCTGTACTTGGTTCCCACTGTCAGCACCAAAAACTCCTCCCAGTATTCCCCTGGCCCCCAGCTCCATCTCCACCCTCACTAGAATGCCCCCCAAATTTTATGCCAAGAGGGTTGAGCTCATGGGCTCCATTTCTTCCTCCCACACCCGCTTCTAGCTACTCACTCTGGCACGCACAGTCAGTGAGGGAGTGCAGGGCAGGGCCTGGCTGGCTCGGGCTGCTCATGGGGAGCGTGGGGCCTGCTGCCCTTGGACCCCACCTCCACACCAGGACACCAAGAGGAGGAGCAGGTGGCTCGGATGACAGAGCAGGTGGAGGTGCTGAGTGAACTCACCGCGCCCCGCTCTCCTGCAGCGGCATGTGGGGCACAGATGTGCTTGCACATTGTGAGGGAACAGGCCTGTTCATCCTGCCCCAACCCCGTCCTCAGAGACTGCTTCTCACAGAGGGCACACCCGAAGGCAGAGGAAGGGGGCTTCTGCATGCTGACCACAGGGTATACAATGCGCAAACTGCCCAGAGCCAAGAGACTCACCGAAAACACCCATCTTCCCATTCATCTACAGAGTCCCCCCAGGGGTTCTTCTGGAAGCTTTGAGGGATAGGGGTAGAACAAGGGACAGATGGGATGAAGACCTCTCCCCATCACTTACTCCCCATCACACTTAGAACTTAGGTTTTAATGCCACGAAAGAAGTTCAAGGATTGGCAAAATCTGGCTTAGCAAGTACCCTGGATGGGCAGTGAGTCCGGGGCTTCCCAAATATGCCGGCGTTTGGAATGCCCGGAGCAGTGCCTGCTCCTCTGCCACTGCGGAAGGCCGCCGACAGACCAACCGGAAGTCACGGAGGGTTTGCCTAGCACCGCCACAGTTGCCTCCATCTCCTGCGTGGAAAGGGGCAACAGGGGGTGCGCTATCCCAGGGCCTGGGGCAGTGCTGAGAGGTGGTACTTGCAGCAGCAAGACCAGCCCCAACCGCTGCTACGCCACAGTGGAAACTGCTCGTCTGATTTCCTCAGCAACACTGTGGCTCAGGGGGCTGCAGGTGCCCAGCTCGACTGGAGTCTGTGCTACTTCACTCGTATGGAGCCTCCCCACCTTCGGCAGTTCTCTGCCCCATGGAGAACAAGGGAGAGATCAAGTGGCTATGCTGGGTAGACCGGGACTGGAACCCAGTCCCGCCAAGGAGCGCTGCCGTGCAACTTGCTGAGCGTCCTTGCGTTCATCTGTGACACAGCCTCGCCTCCCCTCTGCCCCACCTGTCGTGGGCACCTTTAACCATAGTCAGCCAGCCCTTTGCCCCACATATGAGCGCCAATCTGTCCCCACCAGCCAGCAGGGTAAGAAGGCCACAGCCTTGCTGCCTTGCTGTGGGGGACAGCTGAGGAGGGCCCTCACACAGCCCAGCCCAGCCCATCCGGGGCCTCCTGCCTAGAGTCTGCTCCAGCCAGCACCACGTGCAGACAGCAGAATGTCCCTCCCTGGGCAGCACTGCCCCTCGTCACTAGGTTTCCATCTCCACCAGGACCCGTCCCTCTCTGTCCCCACAACACAGCGCAGAGCCTGGCAAGGGCAGTCTTGGGCAGACGTCTCAGCTGAATGAATGAAGTGAATATACGAAGGGCGGGAGACCCAGGAGGTCTGACTTGCTCTTTTCCTTCTCAGGTTGATTCTTATGATGTGACAGTGGATGAAGAGCTGGGTGACATCCAGCTGGTTAAAATCGAGAAGCGCAAGTACTGGCTCCGTGACGACTGGTACCTGAAGTACATCACGCTGAAGACACCCTACGGGGACTACATCGAGTTCCCCTGCTACCGCTGGATCACGGGCGAGGGCGAGATTGTGCTGCGAGATGGACGAGGTGAGTGGCTCAGACCCCTTCCCCTTTCTGGGCTTCCCAGGAACAAAGGAGGCCTGCAGCACCTTCCTCCCTCTAAAAACTGCCTCTGTGGGAGTAACAGCCATGCTCTTGGTGGCTGAGCACCTGCGGGCGGATGACCTTTCTAGGGTGCAAAGAAGTCCCAGGCACAGAGAGTGGTGGGGAGGCAGCCACACAACGAGCCATATCTCCCCTCGGTGCTACAGTACTTCAGGGAGGAGATTATGAACCCCTCCTATCAGCGGGTACTAGGGGCCCTGGTAGCAAATGCCTCTAGGCCGTATCCCTAGTCAGGCAGTTGTCCAGGGGTCAAGGTAATGACATCACTTTCCAGCTTCACAGACTCTAGGCACAGTGAGGACACAGAAAGGCTGGGGCTCCAGGGCACCTCCTGCAGAACTGGGAAGAGGCAGGTGCACCCCCAATGCCAGCTCAGCAAGGCCATGGACAGGCCTGGTGTTCAAAGTCACCTGTTTAACCTGAAGTGCCACTTTTTGCTAAAAAAGAATCTGAAATTGGCCTCTTAGGCCAAGACCGTCAAATGTGCAGGCCCCAATCTGGCCATTCCTTGTAGGAGACACGTAGTAGCCCTGACATGGAAGCGGGAAAAAGAAGCAGATGGCAGAAGTCAGTTAAGGCCACTGTCTCAGAGTGGCTGCCCTTGTACACCAGCCCCTCAGTGCATGAGTCAAATCCACGCCTTGGCAAAATTCTACCCTTTTTCCCAGTCATGATCCGCCAGCTTCCTCGCACTGCAAACCTAGAACCGTAAACCTTCAGATGCCATGTGGCCCCCAGAAGAGTGGAAGGACAGCTGCTCTGCCAGAGGCAGCTCCCTCTTGACCACGCATTCCCTAGCACTAGTTCTGTATTCTTCAGATGGTCAGTGGGGTTGGTCAAAGGAGAATGGCTATTACCCCTACTTTTTAGCTAAAACTGACAACAAAGGAGGAGAAATTCTCCTGTACCTGGTATTCTCAAACTATGAGGCCATATCCCATTGTCTCTGACATGGAATTAACTTAAGCCAAATTCCAACAATACTTCTGAACTGAATAATTGGGACTAGCAGGATTTTTGGTTTCCAGACCTTAGGGAAGGAAAAAAGATTCAAAATAAACTCTGTCCCAAGGATTCAGAGCATCTGTTTGAAGGAATAGCTTCCCTAAGGCACTCATAAGGGTCTTTTGGAATCTGCCTCCCTAAATTCCGCTGCAGTCACCTGCTGTATTCCCAGGGATTCCTCAGACACAAGGGTAGGATGTTCCAATACCCTCAAGGCCAGGAGAAGTGGAGTTAAACAGCTTGGAAACTTGGTATGTCGCAATTCTGCGTGTTATGACTTATTCACACAGTGGAACTGAAGAGATTCAACTCCTCAGAGCCAAGGCACCCAAGAAGTAATCTGAGATGGGTTAGAGGGGATATTGGCAAGCACCTGCAACAGTGCCCCCTACAGCCAACTAGTGCTGTTACTGCTAAAATTAATGGTCATCTAGCTTTCGCGGTCTGAAGCCTCCCTGCCTGGTTGGCTTTACATCCCCTCCATCTTGCTCTTTGGGCCTCAGCCCTGGACTGGAGCTGCCCCAGCCAGAAGGTGCTATGGGCAGAGGCCAGCATGTGCCCTAAGGATGGTCAGCTGCTGTTCTATCATGAGGTAAGGCCAGAGACTGAGAATGGGTGTTTACAAACTTTTATAACAACTTACAGAAAAACTGACTTTCATCCAATAACAAAAACAGGACATGTGTTTTGAATGTTTTTACTTGTCTCTATTTCTAATAGCTTATTTTCATCATATTTTATAAAAAATATCCACCTGTGATGAAATGGCAGTTTTAAAAACTTCACCCTTCACCACAGAGAGCTGAGTGAGGAAGCAGGAAAATGAGGACTGGATTTGTCTTTATAAAAGGAATGACTGAAAGCATGGGATCTGGATCTTGTGATGAAAATCCACAAATTAGCTATGTGTGATCTTGGGCAAATTCAAGAGTAAAGCTGTTCAACCTCCATGCAAAATGGAGACGTGTTCTCAGGCTTAAACGAGATGATACACGTAAAGCCCTTGGTGTGGGCAAGGTGTCTAAGGGGAAGCTGAGTGTGGACATTGCTGTCCTTCTTCCTTAGGCTTTTCTCATACTTGTCCCTCCCCCACAGCAAAGCTGGCCCGGGAAGACCACATTCACATTCTGAAGCAGCACAGACGTAAAGAACTGGAGACACGGCAAAAGCAGTATCGGTGAGTTATGACATCAGGCCAACTGGTCATGAGGCCATGGTTCTTCCATCTTGGGAGGATGGTATCCAAAAAACCCTGCCCACACCTGATGGCCAGTTACTGCAGGAGCTCCCTGTGGTGCCCCTCAGTCCCCAAAATCTACCTAACACACTTGAGGAAGAGAGAGTCAAGAGTTCAGAAAAAACTCTTGGGAGTTACCATAATAGCATTTAGGAGGTTTGGACGGCAAAAGCTTGAGTTTACCTCAGTATTCTACCAACTCCTCTGTAAAGATAGCCCCTCACTATTTTTGTCTTTTTATAATAACTCAATTATAAAAGTGGTACATGATCTACAGCAAAATTGACAGACCTTTAGGTAATGGGCCAGTAAAATGAGAGGACTCAAAATATTAAATATTAAATTAGAAATGAGAGGGAACATCAAACCAACATCATAGGAATTAAAGTGAAAATAAAAGGGAATGCTATGAACAGCTATATACCAACAAATTATACAACTTAGACCAAAAGCAAATTCCTAGAAAAATAGAAATTGCCAAGCCACAAGAAGAAATTATCTGACTAGGTCAATCACAAGAAAAGTAATTAAATTAGTAATTTTAAAACTTCCCACAAAGAAAAGGGCTGGTGAAGTCAACAAAATATTTGAAGAATTAATACCAATCCTGCGTAAGTTCTTCCGAGGCAACAAAAATACATCTCAACTCTTTGTATGAGACCAGTATCATAGCAAAACCAGACAAAGAAAACTAGACAGCAATATCTCTTATTGTAGAGATACAAACATTTTCAACAAAACACTTAAAATCCAAATTCAGCTGCACATAGAAGGTATTATACAATATGACCAGCTAGGATTTACCCCATTTGGAAGGTTAGTTTGAGATCCCCCCCCAAAAAAAAAAAATCAATAAATGTAATATACCCTATCAATAAAGAACAAAACCACATCTCCATAGATTATCTTAATACATTTTGATCATCTCAAAAGACTAACACACTTGCATAAAAAAGCATTTGACAAAATCCAACATCCTTTCATAATTTAAAGGAATACTCAAAAAATAGGAATTGAAGGGAACTTATTAAAAAAAAAACTCACAATTGAGCAGGAAGACGTCAAGGCCAGAGCTGGACCACATCCCCCACGGCATCTCCAACTCTAACTTCAGCAACTTCATAAGGAGGCATTTCTAGGTACAGTCATGTCGCTCCTGGTTTCCATTTTGTGAGGAGAATGGAAGTAATGAGTCTCATGCAGAAAAAGTTCTTGAGGACACCTTGCAGCGCATGCAGTGTAACTGTGATGAGATCTCATAAGTATGGAATGAAAGGGGACCCCATGGACATGTAGTGGAGTGTCTGGAAAAAATAAGGTCCTTTGGCTACCCACTAGAAAATCCCCCACATGGCATGTGGGATTCAAATGGGGGAATCTATCTCATTGCCTGGAGATCACCCCACCATCTTCAGAAAAACTGATCTCAGTGATGCAGTTAAGTGACCTCTCTACAGAAGATAGTGGCTTAGGTCACTATAAAATGAATGGTTGTGACAACACACCATAACAACCAAACATGGCCGGTTGTCTTGAGTCTGAGGTCAAGATGCTCAGATGACCAAAAGATTCCTGGAGTAGAAGGCGGAACTGGAGAGAGGAACCCATCAGCTGGCCGAGACCCAGCAGGAGAACACATGTTGAGGCACATCAGCACTTCAAGGACTGCATGCTTTGGAAGAAACTCAGCCAGAAGCAGCAGGAGTGCCTCACGTCCATGCTGGTGAAGGCTGAGATCGATGGGGCTACTGCTGCCAATCCAGTGAGCCCTGGAGGGAACCACTGGAGAGTGGAGGCAGAGAAACAAATGACTGGCGCAAATGACAGCAACACCCTGAGGAGCAGAAGGAACTTCTGCAGAAACTGAGCACATTTAAGACCAGGTTCACCCTCTGAGGCTTGCTGACAGGACAGCAACACAAAGAGGCTCACTCAGCAACAAAGAGAGCCATTAAAATGGCCAGTGTTGGCAGACTCTGAGAAAGTGTGCTTGTGGTTGCTGTTGCAAGGCGAGGATGCAGTGGAAAAAATGCCTGCAGAAAATACAATGTCAGAATACTCAAGAGAAGACAGCTTCTAGCTTTCTAAGTCCTCAGAATCCATGAGTGGACATTTTTGTCCACAGTTTAGGTGCTAAGAGGTAAAAACAAAAAGAAAACGTCAGTCACCTGGAACTCAGTGGGAACCAGCACAAGATGGAAGCAGAGGCCATCATGGAGCAGCTGAAGGAATTGAAGCAAAAGGGCAATGGAGACAGAAATCTTGACAAAGCCTGTCTGAGCCCAGAAAAAAAGGGCTGGGGAGAGCGAGGAGTACTCCGAGCAGATGGGTGTGCATCTTGCTGCAAGAATCCGTAGGAGTTGAAGCTTTATCCACATTGGAATCATGGAGAAGCCACTACAGCCAGGCTGTGAAAGACCATGGAGGACAGAGCTGTAAATTATTGTCCTGAACAACCAGGTAACAGACCTTGTAAACAAGTCTTTGAGGAGACGTCTGAGACAGCCTGGTAAGCTGCTACACCAACGCACCACCGAGTATTCATGTTCAAGCTCGGGAACAAGAGGACACAGTCAGGCGCACTCAAGTTCCAGCTTCTTAAGGCTTTGGTAAGAACTATCACTTGGGGGTGATTAGCAGCAATGAGTCTCATTGGTGCTGAGTCTCACTGGTGTTGAGTCTCATTGGTGTTGAGTGGTGTTGAAGACCAGATTGGAAGCTGATGAAATGGCTGCCAGCTGAAAGGCTGTAGCAAAGAGAACAAGATCCTTAAATGTGAGGTGAGCAGACATATTGAAGTAGCACATCGGTCCCAGAGAGCTGACCTCCTCAGGACCGTGGAAGCTGTTTCAAGACCTCAGCACAAGACAGCTGCCAGGCTTTAGAGTCAGAACATCTTTTGATCTCACACCATATAGGAAACCCACACAGCTGGGTAGAAGATAGTAAAAAGGGTCAACCAATATGAAGTACATACCCACACAAGGGGGCAATTTGTCTTGCCTACTGCTTTCTGGGAAAAAAAATGAGCTATCATTAGTGCTATGAAATAAAGTCTCATGTGCAAAGAAAAGTACATCACACCCCAGAGTCAGTATCATACTTAACAGGGAAAAGCTGCAAGTTTTTCTCTTAAGATTCAGGAACAAGATGAGGACATAAGCTTTTGCCACTTCTCTTCAACATTGTACCAAGAGTTCTAGCTAAGCAAATTAGTGAAGGGCAGGGAAAGTTGCCCACACTGGAAAACAGCAAGTGAAACCATCACCATTTTCGATGACATAATCTTGTATATAGAAAATCCTAGGGAATTCACACACACACACAAAAGAATGGAAGTGTGTGTCAATTCTTTAGTGTGTGTGTGTGTGTGTCTTGCAAGATTGCAGGATACAAGATCAATATACAAAATTAAATGTTTTTCTACATGTTAGAAATCAAATGTCAAAAGGAAACTGCAAAGTCAAATAGTAGAAGTTATTAGCATATATTGACAAATTTATCTTCAATACTGTTTAACCAGTTTTCACAAACAGTGTAAGGAAATGCCTTTCACCAATATTTGTCCCAGCTGAATAGTATCTGTTTTTCACATTTTTCATTTATAAAGGGGTCAAATATCTCTTAACACCATATCCTTCCCACAAGACCACTAAGTGTTCCCAGCCTCAAAACTGTCTTTAGTTATTTCCTCTTCCCATCAAAAACTGACATTTCCATTAAACAATGAAAAAGCAAGAAATAGAACTTCACACATGTAGATATTCAGTCTATTACAGAGGGTACTGACGATGAGCAGTGCCAGGGCTACAGGGCATCTGTACAGAAGGGAGGGGAGGAGATAGAGAAGAAAATAGACTTTACTTCATGTCATTCAGAAAACTCATTCTCGGGTTGACTAGATTTAAATGTTAAAGGCAAAACTGTAGAAGTCTTAGAAGATAGATTATTTGTGGCTTCAACATAGAGGGAAGATTTTTCAAACAAGACTCAAAAAGCACTAACTATAAGGAAAAAAAAAATTTCACCTACCTTGAAATGAGGAATTTCTGCTCATTGACAAACACCACAATGAGAGTAAGAAGACAATTCACAGAGTTACTAGCAAATATTATCGGTAATATACCAAGGACCCCTGTAAATTTATTGCAAAAGAATTGTTTGAACAGTCTGAACAAGTATATGTGCAACACAAGCACCGACTGTAAAAAAAAAAGTGCTCAGCTTCATTCATAGCCAGAGAAATCGAAAAGATCACAACAAGCTACTGCTAACACACACACACACACACACACACACACACACACACACACACCACCATTTGACCAAACTGAAACAATTTGAGATGCCCAAATGTTAGAGATCAGAAACTGCTGGAAGAAGTGTAAATTGATACACCCTCTGCAGAAAAAAATTTTGCAATGTCTAGTAAAATAGAAGCTACATTATAATATTCACCCCAAACATTCTATTCCTGGATCCAAATCCCCCTGCAGGTGAAACTGGATGCATGTACTCAGATGTTCACAGTAACATTCTTTATGAGAGCCAAAAAATGGAAGCCTCTCATTGTACATCAATAATAGAACAAATAGTGATAATTCTACCCTGAAAATCAACAAACCACTGCTTCCCAGAGCAACGAGGATGAACCTCATCGATGAGGTGTCCAAGAATAGAAGCCAGACAGTCTGACCAGTTCATAATGCTTAGGATTGTGTTGTTGAAGGAAACTTATTTAGCGGTGGAACAATAAATAGCGAGGAAACTTACCATAAAAGCAAGAATGGGCAAGAATGGTGATTAGTGGGGTGAATGAAAAGGCATAGTTTGAAGGTACAATGTTCTGATTTTTAATATGGATATTGGTTTTACAGATGTTTCATGTATCTGTATGTGTGTTTTATGCATTTTGCATGTGTGAATGTGTGCATTTCCACATATATATATTTGTGTATTATATTTTATAATAAACTTTTAAATAAAACTTCTGTCTTTAGTATCTAATGTGGGAGAGTAATCAAATCATACTGTGAGTAATGATAAGAAGCTATGAATTTCAGATTTGTTTTAGATTATTTGTGTGCAAGCCTCTCAACTCAGACACCATATGGTGTATTTTGAGACTCTTGTACTTGCTACCTGCACAAAGCATTGCCCAAGGGCTCTGCACCACCCATCCTCTTCACAAAAAGCTGTTTTGCTATTTCTATGCTCCTTCGGAGGCCTTCCTCCCCACTCCAGCTCTGTGGTAATATCCCTCAGAGAACACTCCAGGTGCTCCTGGCCTGTAGAAGGAAGAAGTCCTAGCTTGTGTGATGTTAAATAGCTGCCAGAGAAGAAGGCAAGTGTTATCAGTGCCACACTAATTCAGACTAAGATGTTAATGGCTAATAAGTTAGTCTTACAGGTATTTTGTCTTAATCTATTATTAATCTTTACCTATACTTATTTTCCAAAGTGTTCCCTGGAGCATAGGTCCCAAAACTTTCTCCCCAGAATATTGCCCCATGGTAAAAACAAATTTGAGAAATTTCATATCACATCCCCCTCCTGGAGTTCCACAATGCAGAAAAGCACTAAGAATTCTGAGACTTCTGTGATCATGGACTGTAGTTAGTTTTTAACCCAGTATTTTCCAAAAGATTGTGATATATGACTCTCAATGTTCTGCAAAATGAGTGTCCTCTGGATCACCCTGTGAGAAACACCCCTTTACCAGGGAGAAGTAGATTCAGATGTGTTTGCCTCACAAGGATGGGGCAAGTTCTAGGGAGAGAGGCAGAGGAGTTTTCTGGTGAGATAGTTTACCTCTTCCTTAGATTTAATCACCGCATTGTTCTTTCTCATTTCACTTATCTGTCCTTTTCACATCCCTCTATGCTTCCGTTCAGGAAACAGTGAGCTTTACGCCATCTGCGTAATCTTGAAGTTCCTTTTTCACATGAACCCTCAGGCTTCCAGATCAGAGTTAACAAGTAAAGCAGCAATTTATAGTCTGCAGTAAGTCAGGAAACCAGAGAATCTAGTTGGTCCTCATCACTCAATCAGCCAAACAGGCTGATGGAAACACAAGTCCTAACTCACCACCCATGGGTGTGCACTGTGACTGCATATACCTGTGTTGTTTTAATCCACATCCTTTAATTGAATTCTTCTGTAACTTGCCTTTTGTCCCTCTGCATTCTTTTTTAAAGAGCTACCATTTAGCACAGGATCCACCCATTGCTTCAGCTTCTATGGAGTTCACTGTTATATGAATAGTCCCCATTGCTCACCCACTCCTGAAAGTGGACATGTGGGTGGGATTTCATTTCTAGCTATGACAAGTCACCTACCATGATCCTCCTCAGACATCTCCCTGTCTCAGCTCTCATGGAAGGGTTAAACTAGGAAATATTCCTGAAAGTAGACTTACAGTCTTGCAGACCACAGATCACATTTTCTGGATATGATCATTTTTCCAGTGGGGTTCTGCCAATTTTCATCCCTAGCTGCTGTTTCTGAGAGGTTGTTTCTTTCCTACATCATCAACACATTTCTCACCTTGGGATACTCTGATCCTTGTCAAGCTGATGTGTGTGAAACAGCATCTCATTGTTTTCCCTCATCCTTAAATTAACACAGATTTCTTGCTTTATGTGACTGTACTATAATTTACCAACCCCACTGATGAATACTCACCTTGACTCCCATTGTATCTTTGTTTGGTCGTTTTGGCATTATACACAGTGCTGCAAGTAGCAACCTGGTGCAAATATTTTGATAATTTCGTTCCTTTCAGATTAATTTCTGGAACTTACATGACTGGGTCAAATCTACATTTTTTTCCTTTTAATACTGACAAAAATCCTTACCCATAATTATATAGTAATTTTCAGTCCCAATAATTGTGAATGAAAATATACTTTACCCCTCCCTTTGCCAACACCTGATGATATTGATGTTTTCAATTTTTAACCATATGAAGATCCCTAAGTGAGACCCCATTTTGTTTCAATCTGCATTCCCCTGATCACAGGTGAATTAATAAGCATCTTTGAATTGCCTGTTTCCATGCTTTCTTTTTCTTTTTTTAAAATTATTAACCTAAAGGACCCCTTTATATATTAGGGCAGTATGTTACATGTACAGCACAACAGTCTTCGGTTGCTTTTGTCACCGAAGATTTAGTTTTTTATTTTCTTAGTGATAGATGTTTTTTCTTTATAATTGGGCTTCCTGTTTGCTTAGGAGACCCTGTCTACCCCAATGTTACATAAATGCATCTGCATCTTAGTCTAATGCATTTATAAATTTATTTTTCAATTTAAGCCTTTAATTCATCTGCCATCTATTTTTTACTTGATGAAAATGGGCTCAGTGTCCTCTCTTCATAATACTTTCCTTCCGATTGCCTTGGGATGACACCTTCAGCACACAAAGCTGGCAGGTGCCCTGTGAAAGCTGTTTAATCTCTCTGTGCCTCAAGTTTCTCATCTGTGGGATGGAGGTGACTACTAATACCACATTTTAGGGGTTTTGAAGGAATTAAATAGGTTAAACCATGAAACATAGAATCATACTTGTCACGTAGAAAGCACTCAGTAAGTGTAAGCTAGTTTTGAGATTCTGACTAAAGGAATTAGGTTACAAGAGGGGGAGAAGGTAGGGAAGAGTAAAGGGGGGGCACTGGGCTGTAGTTCTTACAAACAGTGTTATTAGACAATGTATCTCAATTTAAAAAAAATGGTTTGCAGAAGAAACACAATAGGTAAGCCAGGGAATAACAACAACCAAAAACAAGTGTAAGCCAGTTAGTTTTGCGCGATATTCATGTATCAGCTTGGGTCTGTTTGTAGACTTTGCTTTTCTTTCCCACAGCCATTTTTTCACTATCATAACTTTCTAATAAATGTTGTTGTCTTGTTGTCTCACTGTTCTTTTTCAATCTCATGAAGACCACTCCTTTGAATGAACATGAAAGAGCTCTGGCATTTTAAAGC
>PVIJ01011803.1:0-34668 GCA_004024925.1 Scalopus aquaticus
GTCACTGAAGGGGTGGGTAGACCACTACCCCAGAGATCTGTTCCAAACAGGAGCTAGAGTGCTGGCTCCGTAATGGTGGTGGGGGGAGGGGCCACACCACACCGCGGCTGCCCGGGACTTTGTTCCGTGTCCCACCAACTTCCCCAGTGCACGCTGCCCTCTCCAGGGCTCTGTTGCTACCTGGAGGGACTGCTGGTGTGAGTCTCGAGTTTTATCACTCTGCTGTGCCCGGGAAAACGCCTCTGCTCACCTTTTTTTTTTTTTTCTGGGTTTCCTCAGGTGCCTCTCGTCTTGGTCTCCTGGTCCGTTTTTGTGTTGAGGGGCGGGGAGAGGGGATCTGGTGGTTCTTTCTTCTCCTTGATCAGTCTTTTTAGCTTCTTTCCAAGTTCTACTCACCCGTGAGGGTGTTAGATTTACGTAGCGTTACTGAATCTTCTCTGGGTTTGGCTGATGTCTCCTTATAGGCAGCTTTTCTTTTCATATTACAGATCTTTTAAGAGTAATCCTGTTTTATATTTTTAATGCACACTAATCATACCAAAATGCATACTGCATTTCTATATTCATTCTATTTCCTTAGTGCCTCATCTTAAGATGTTTGGCCTTTGGGCCCATGTTATTTTACATCACTAAATAGATGTTGATGGGTATTAATTTGGTAGCTAGGGAGTTAATTTCATTTGTATTGAGCTACAGTTTTTTTCTTAATAGTTGTGTGGAGTTCGATTTGAATGTCAACAATATTGTTGGAATAAGAAACACATTCCTTCTCAGAACTTATGCATATCGTAAGTTTTTTATTTCCAAATAATTATCAGCTTCTGTTTTTATTCTTTATTCCTTTTTAAATGTTTGTAGTAAATGCTGACATCTCTTTATAATGTCATAATATTATATATTATATTAATTAACTTGATTTACAATATATTATTATGTTACTCCACTAAATCATGTACTACCATAATTATAGGTTATTGGAATGAATTTTAGTAATTGGTAATTTTTTAAAAAATAAGGTGTTTTAGAAGTAAGATACATTTTTTGTGAAACTGGTGTTTAGTGTATAGGGAGGCAATACTCTGTTAGCATGGAGTTGGGAAACTTTCAAAGAAATTGTGATGTCCTTCCCTTTTTTAAGCTTTAATTTTATTTGCAGTTGAAAATCGAGTTCGTCCATTAGTACTGGTAATTAAGAAGTGGGCAAGTCACCATGAGATAAATGATGCCAGTCGTGGTACTTTAAGCAGCTATAGTCTTGTATTGATGGTTTTGCACTATTTACAAAGTAAGTACTATGAATTTTTCCCAATTTTAAAAACAAATACAGTTAAACTTCATTATGGTGTCTCCCCTTGTCTTCAGATAGCATTGTGTTAAAATATTCTTTCTAAAGCCCACAAAATTTCCTGTCTTGTTGCTTTCAACAAATGTTTTAAAATGGTATTTCCTGCAAACATTATAAAGAAGTTTCACTGTGTTTTTATTTTTTCTCCGTTTTCTGTATTCACTTTTATACTCATAGAAATTTACACTCTGTTGTGGACTCATTATATTCAGCCAGATAGATGAATGTTCAGAAAATCTATAAAAATAAGTCAAGCACTATTTCATCAATTTTATTTTTCATTTGAGACAGGAATTAAATGATTTTCTTGTTGGTCAAAGCCTGTGAGCTGGCATGGAGATTGGGTGAAAGACTCAATGCTAATGTAATAGAAGTCAATATTTACCAAGATGTATAGAGTCTGATTTGCTCTTGAGTTAATGATGTTTCTGCAATTAAAAAAAACATTGTTGTGATATTTATGTTCATACCCTTTGATTTAGTGATTTCTTTCTTGGAATTTATTCTAATGTGGTTTGTATATTTAGGCTGTTTTTCATGATTGTTGAAATAACAAAAGACTAGAAGTTGTGTGGAGTTGAACTTGAATGTCAGCAATATTGTTGTAATATTTTATTATATTGTTGGAAAATAATAAAGTTTTTAGCAATAGGGTAATGGTTAAATTAATTATGATTATCCTAATATGAAATTTACATAGCTACTAAAAATCATGTTTTTAGTATATTTAATAAAAGAAAATATTCATGTATTACTAACTCATATACAACATACCAGTTTTATTTAAAAAGTATTTTTGTGTTTGTGTATTTAAAGGTATTCATATGTACACAAATCATCTATTAGTTGTCATTTATGGAAGGTAGATTTTGTTTTCTTTATGTTACTTGTTTGTAGATATTTTGTAATACGTATTAAATAAGAGTATATTTTATTTGAATGATAGACTCAGATGAATTTGAGTTAGTGAGAGAGACTTTACAATAGCTTAAATGGGCTGAAGTTTCATGAACTAATCATGAGGTTAGATAATCTTCCTCTTTATTGTTAAAAAATTTCAAGCTAATTATGATGCATGTGTTTTTTTATTGCTGACGCTAGTTTGATGATTGATTCCCCTCCCCCCCAACAAATATTTGAAACATGATGTTGGTTGTTTTATACTCTATATATCACTAATCATTTTTTGTCCACTTTTGCAGTTCAGTCTGAGACATTACTTTTGATGCTTTTAGTGAATTCTGTCTTGTGGGTTGCAGTTTACTTTTTAAATAATTGAATAGATATAAAATATTTATAAAACAAAGAATAATATGATAGACATCTACTACCATTTTTAGTATCTTTTGGTTTTTTAGTTTTAGTTGTGATTTAAAAATTAGATTTGACTAAAGCATTTGACATGCACGAACAAATCCCTTCATTCTTATTGAGTACATTTGAAATTTTAGTGTGATTGCCTTCTTTAGAAAATTGCATTTAATGACAGATGTCCCAAAGTGGTTTTGCAAGCAAGTTGAAAATTTTACCATTAGTGTTTTACCAGTGTAGTGAAATCCTATCAAAATTTGATTTATATTTTGATCGACGTATTAACAAAGTGGCCATACTTAATGAGGTAGTTTCTAATTAGTGGCACTATCATCAGTCATCTCCAGGTCTTTGCTAAAGGACTTCAGCTACCCACTACTCTTTTATAATTCTATACTTTGGCAACTTGAAGCTATTTTGCTGTAGAAGAAAGTAGAGGTTGAAAAATAGGTACTTTTTCTTGTCATAAAAGAACCTACGGGTGGATTTAGCAGTTAAAGCTCTGCCAAAATGAAGTAGTTTTGTAATTTGGGGTCAAGTTATTCTTCTGTGCCCTTAATTTTAATACTCTTGTCTGTAACATGAATAGTTTAATTATATGACCTTTAAGTTACATATAACTTCCTAAATGCCTCAGTACCGTTTTTGCCATGAACAAAGGAAACAGGTTCTCTATAAGTACAAAGGTTAAAAAAATTAACTAAAGCATTTTCTAGAATGAATTGCCGTAGTCACTAATCCAATACATATATGGTTGAAAAGGTGACTGATGAAAGCATTAGTGGAAAAATACACTGAGAAAAGATTTTAATGCAAATTAAGATTAAGAATGAATAATGAAAGCAAAAGTAGTGAAATAATATGAATGAATATAATGAAATGTTTACCATGTTACTAGGTGCAGAACTGTCTTAGGCATTTTAAAGTTATTATTAAATTTTTTTAAATTAGTGGTTACTTAGTGTTGCTGATGATTTGCTTTTCTTTTAGTTGAATTTTTGATGAATCAGTATGAAGAGTTTATGTGTCTAAATTTGTGGAGGACTCTAACCAGAAATCTCAGCTGAATTACAAATAAAATATAGATTAGCTATACTCAGGGTGTTTTTTGTTGATCAGATACTGCAGTAATAAGCTTTTATTTTCTTTTGCTTTTGAGGGAGAAATTTAAAGATTGAAGTCCAAAAGTGTGAAGTCAAAATAAATAAACTTTATTCTTCCAGTGTGTATGTTGCTTTGGAATAAAACAAACATTTGAGAAACAACTGAAAACTTTGAAGTTACTCTCAGCATAGTGTTAGTAATAACTGGCACAGTACACTACTTGCTTTTCTAATGACCAGTGTTTTTCTACCTTTTAAGTTGTAGAGGAAAGGCTTACTGAATGATAAATCTTAAAGACCCTAAAAGACTTTCAAATTGGTTTAGACCTAGACACTCTTTGTTCTAAGACGCTAGGCCAGGATTTAGTGAGTATTTGTTTTCCTCTCATGATTCTAGAATGAGAAATTTTTTCTACTTCTCTATAGCGTTTTCTTCATCCTTTTAAAAATTATTTTAATTTATTAGGAGATTTCAGTAGGAAAAGGATTCAAATTTTTAATTAAATAATTTCTAGTAAGGTTTTCTAATTTAAGTATTTACGAAAATTGCAAGAAAATCATTACATGTTACCGTAGAGACATTTAAAATTCAAGTTGGTTGGGACTTGAGTTTATTATTGTAGAATTTTGAGCATTTGAATACCTCTGGGAAAAAAATATGTATCCGTATTTCCTAAGACTGATTCTGGTAAGTAATGAATGCGTTTTTTCTCTAATAGTCTCAGTCATACACCGTGAATGTTTCAGACTGTCATGACATTTGTTTAACTTCCAACTTGGGAATGAAGCATGATAGAGGAAAAAAAAATTAAATAATGGGTTCTATGCTGTGCTATGTGCTAGAAATGTAGATATTTATAATTATAGTTGGAGACCTTCCATCTAAGTTGATCCTCATATTTGAATATAGGTACATTAATGTATTCCAGAGTCATTTAGAAAAGTTTTTGTTAAATAAAAAATTAAAAGAGAATTAAAGATTACTTTTTTCTTGAGTTAAAATTGACATAACATTAATACCATGTATACAAAGTGAATTAAAGGTTCTGTTACTGAGTTCATTTAGTTACATATATTTTTCCAATTCTTAAATAGTTTATCACATGGTACTATATTTACTTTATAATCTTAAAGTATTATTTGTATCTTATACCACACTTATAACATTATATTTTATAGTTGTTTCTTATATTGTGTTAGGCACTTTGTCTTTCATTTACATTATAATGTAGTTATACATTATAATCTGATATTTCTATTAATGCATTTAATGGGATTGATTTGGGTAAGCTATTGAAGGGTGGAGAATGACAGTTTTAAAATGTAACAGGAAGGTAATGATTCCTTTGTATGAAATTGTTTTATAACAGATTGGTGTAAATCTTCTGATTTAGATTTCTAAACTTTACTAAGGCCTTTTAAAAAATTGATTAATGAAGTTGAATATTTTTCTTTTTTCCCAATAGATCAGTTTTCTAAAATTATCTTAATCTTGATATTATTGTATATTAGAAGAAATTAAATAATAAAGGCATAATCCTATTGTTTTTTCATAAAGTATCATGGAACTGTACTTTTGAAATTATTTTTTTTTGATTGCTACACCCAACTTAACAATGTCCATTCAATATCTGTAGAACAATCCTTGTCTTGCTCAGTGTATGTGTGTTTGTGTGCTTGCGCGCGCGTGTGTGGTGTTGAACCAAATGATGTGTGTCCATTTATTGACAGCTTATTTATCTGAAACCATGAAAGGAACATTGGTTTACATAGAAATATGCAGTTTGTTATCAAACCTTAAGTCAATAATTTAGGTTTATTTTGAATTTAAAGGTTTAGGGATCTGAATTAATTTCACAAAATATATGAAAACTGTTGAATTTTAGCTTAAACCCGTATGATCTCATACCTGGAGTATAGCTGACAAATTATTGCTTTGTAAAATGAATTATGTGAATCACAGAAGCTTTAAACTTTTTCTTTTTATAGCCCTACCTGAACCCATCCTTCCATCCATCCAAAAAATTTACCCAGTAAGTGTTTCTTATAAATTATTTAATACATATTATGACAAGTATATGTGGAACTATTTTATATAGTATTAATGTGAATATAAAAGTAGTAATAGTTACCTTCTAATTATATAACATTTTCTATGTAGGCTCAGGCCTTGGCCCCTAGAATATAAAAAATGTTTCATATACTTTACAAAAGACTATGATAATTTATTTGGTTATTGGCATATAATCTGGACATCTATGTTAATGGTGGAATTTTTTGCATAATGCTCATGATTATCAATAATGGAAATTAAGTATACTTATTTGGTTAAGGCCCATTTAGAGTTTTCCAGCTTTCTTTATGTTATTTTAAAGTGTAGTTTCACTACATTTCTTTAGTTAGTAACACAGAAGTTTTTCAGCCCAATGTATGTATACTTTGAAAAGGGAAAAAGTTAAGCAGTTGAACAATTGAAAATTTTTAATCTTTTCTTCGATTTTACAAGTAATACACCAAAAGAAGTAAATTAGTAAACTACCTTTGTGTGCATAATATTAAGAAATCTGCTGAAATTAATTGGAAACATTCAAGAAATGAAGTGTGCCTACTAGCACAAGTTTAGTTTGAGTTTAGAGGAACTTAGGTAGTATACACATTCATAATCTATATGAATAATTTTTTTTCTTCAATTTTTGTGTTCTTTTTTCAAAAATTCTTGTTTCCTTGTTTTATAAGTCCTACCATTCCTGTTTTCTTCCATCCTTCTTGTCATCCTTGTTCCTGGATTTGCTTTATTTATTTGTTTATTTCTTGTTTAGAATGCTTTGACTTACCTTTTGAAACGACGTAATTTTTATGTTTCATTAATCTGTAAGAACTGTTTTCTAGACTTACTAGATGATCTTACTATAGAGGAAAATGTAATATCCATCTTGAGTGATTGATTTTCAAAGAACACATATATATCACACAAGATATAATATGCTTGGCATGGAGCTTAAATTAAATATAATTTAATCTTTGATAAGAACTGATGTTCTTTTTTCAAACATCAGTGGTTATTGTTAATGCATACATAAGATGTGCTGGATGTTAAGACATTCACTGTAATAGAGTTTTGTTGTAGTGAGGACTTTACAGTTTGTCTACAAGAAGACAAAATTTATAACAAGAACCTTCTGGAATCTGTGTATCTTACATTCTTCCTTTTAAAAACTAATTTCTGCTGTTAGGAAAAAATATTCTAATAACTTTCTAGTGTAGCCAGGGATAAATATGCATGCTTTCTTAAACATAAGAAATGAATACATCAGAAAGTATAGAAATAAAAATAACTTGAACTTTTGAGCCTTTTTGTTAAATGTTTTTCTTGACTCTATGAAGTATTAATTCCTTACCCCGTATTGAAAGGTCAAATATAATGACAGGGTGTTTACTATTTCATTTTATTTGTTACAACTTTATTTTTCTTTAAGACCTAGGTTTCGATGTAGAAAGAGCTGCATATTTTTTAGCATACAAAGGAAGGATCTAGTAGTTAAACGTAGTCTTTAAGAATCTATTGTTGTGTATTAAAAATAAGCTTCTGCAGAAATCTCACTTAAAACTATGCTATATGATACTGTGTTTAGTAGTATAAATACTGATGAAATCTCAGTTTAATGCACTATCTTGGGGACGGAGGTATTGGTTTTTATGATATATGTATCCAGATTCCTGCCAGTATATTCTAGTTTGTAGAACTTCCATTTTTTACTTCTATATTTTCAGTTTTCTAGTTTTTTAGCTTGTCCTAATGACAGAATCCTGACTTTTTTGCATGTCCTGTATTCTGCATTCACTCTTGTTTTACTGATATTCTTATTTCTGTACCCATAATGGGGTAATAGGCTAATACTGGCTCATCCTCAAGGCCTAAAAAATACTGATAGCAAGACCTGTTATAATTAAGAATATCTTAATTTGCTTTGTGATGTGGCTGAATTGTCATAAATATTTATACCACATTTTCTTTACTATAAGATGATTTATGTGGAGAAAGGCTTTCTAACCCCTCTGAATTGGGTTCTTTTGTTTTATATGAAACTTGTAAGCTCAGCACCAGAAGACTTCTTTTTGGTTGAGCCATTTGACAGAACAAATAAATCAGCTTGTCCCTTATGACTAGTAATGACTAATTTATTTAGTATCTATTTTAGGTCAACACACTTGAAATTTTATGCATTTTCTTTAATCCTAAACAAACAAGCATGTAAAGTATTATCCTTTGACAGGTGAAGAAACTGAGTCTTAGGTTACATTGTTCTAAGCTGTGTGCAGATTAGGTTTCAGAAACTTTCCCCATTTTTTTTCTACCACTTGACAGAAAGACAAAATAATAGAGGTATTCATTAACATTTCATCTCATCTAATTATGTTGCTTACTACATTTTTATTTGTACATATCTGATTGTTCCCATACAGATATGTCTTTCAAAGAAAAGCAGCAGATGTGACAATTTCAGCTTGTATAAGTTTGAGACTGACTGAAAATTTTACAGTAACAAAAACAACTTTGTTACTTTGTAAGGAAACAAGGTTCTTTTAAGTTTTGAGCTTTTCTAGTTAAAATAGAACTTAAAAAGGAGGAATTTGGGAGTGGAATAAAATATGTTTATAGTATTCTCTTTTTAGTCTTTTTTACATTTTCTTTAAAAAATTGTTACAGTATTTTAACTCATAATATTGAACTATGAAAGAAAAGAAAGGAGTATAAACATCTACATTCAAAAGCTTTATTACAGTATAGCATTGATTATTACTGCTTTTTAAAAACCATTTTTAAAATTTATTTATGCATATAAGAACTAGGGTGTAGACCAGAGGCATGGAGGGTGAGAGGATTCACCAGAGACAGAGTGGGGAGGAGAATAGGCGGTTCTACTGAAATACTGATGAGGGGAGCAGCGGGCGAGATGAGAGTTTTGCTGCCCCATATGTGGGTTAGCTCCCTGGTCAGGGATTCATGCCACAGTGGCTGGTGATAGTTTGATAACACTGAGACTTTAACCCCTGCGCCACCAGAGAGGCCCCACTACTTTATTCTTATTAACTTAAAGCAACATGTGATAGAAAGCAGAGTATTTACTATAAGTTAAATAGAGGAGAAGTTGAGAGTGTTATGTAAACTCAGATTAAGCTTATGAAGGGGTCTTTTATATAATATGCAAGCATATTTATTATTGGATTTATTGCTAGATAGATTTACCAGGACAACTTGTATTTGTTTCCTTCCCTAATGATATCTTAATATAATAGGAAGTCACTTATGTTAATAGAACAGAGACTTAAAAAAACCCTCTTTTTTGTAGTTATGAAATATTCTGAGAATATAGAGTTCCTCTGTATGTTATATATTCAGAATACGTAAAACTTTGCATATATACACATACATATAGTAATTTTTCAGTTTTAAAATGTACATATTAAAATTTTAAGTCGAAGCACATATTATGAAGAATTTACTTAGTTATTAAAATAGTTTTTTAGTAAATAAATTAAAAAATTTTGTTAATTTTAATGACAAAATTTTTTAAAGTTGACAAAACTTAAATTTAAAAAATCATAATTGATAAATTTTAAAATAATACTTGCACTGTTGTATAAATGTACAGTTATGATAACTGGCATATATAAAATAAATAGATAAAACTGTTGCTGTTATGCTTTACATATATTATATATTTAATACTTTTAACAACCCTATGAGTAATATTATTTTCTGCATAGATGAAGAAGCTGAACCTTTGGAAAGCTAGGTATCTTGGGTAAGTTCATATAGCTACTAGAAGAGCAAGGTTTCAGATCTAGTGTGACACCAAAGTTCATGCTCTTAACTGCTTCATATAGAGCTAATACTTTATATCAAATACTTATGTTGACTTCAAAATTTAAAATTAGATATCATTTAAAAGAAATATAATCATCAGTCTTTATAGCATACATCACCAGATTAGTGGTGATCTGTTATATGATTAAGAACGTTTATAGCGGGTCAGAAAAATGGAATCTGGCAAAAAATGTCTTTGCCATTTTGATAGGTGGTTGTATGGGCAAAAACATGAGACTACAGATGGTTTTCAAGGAACTGCCTATTTACGTTTTTCTTAACTTGGCATAAATTGAAGATAAATGAAAGAAAGACATGTATCTTTAAAAGTATTAGCATTTAAACATCATTTGGAAAATATGTTTAGGAGTTAAGTCATTACATGTTCTATTATTAGAAGTTACAAGTAAGATAAAACCTTGAAAAGTTAAAGTAATAAAGATGTCTTCCCTATATTAAAAAACAAAACAAAAAACCACACTGCAATAGGTATTGGTAATCGCCCCTCCCCCCCCAAAATGCTTTAAGAGATAGATGTTACCTTTTATTAATTAAAATGTTTTTCCATGGGTATATAGGTTGTAATTACAAGGCTTTTTTTCCCCCCTTTAGTTTTTGAATTGCTCTTTATATGCTTTCTTATATGTCAGCTTAAAGTCTGTCCACCCCCATTCTATCTGAAGTAGGATATGCTTTGTTCTTAAATAAATAAATGCTATGGGAGAATTCCCTAGAAGATAAATTCCTGGAAGAAGTTTTTCTTACAAGAGAACATTTTTCTATAATGTGAACGATCACCACAGATTAAATAATTCCTGTCTACTTGAAGCTTCTGATAGTTGTACACTAATGTTTTTTATTTGGATTGCTCCTTTAATTCTCCCTCATTATATATGACATTGATCCTGAAAAAGAACAGTGGGGCCAAGAAAGTTATTGATTCAAGAAAGTTGTTGATTCAGGGTCATTTAGCATTTTAGTGGAGTAGGTCTCACAAGTCTTTAGATTTAGGGTCACAATTGCTAATCTTTTTCTTTAAGTTATTGAACAAAATAAACATTTCAAGGGAGATCCAGTTTTTAACTTTAGGTAAGAACTGGTGTTGGTTTCAACATCAATTCATAAATTGAATGCTTACTGTCCCAAGTGCTAGAAATTGAGGTTAGTAAGCTTTCAGAGCAGAAGCTATTAAATGGTGATCCATTTTTCTTTTTCCTTGTCATTTGAACTTATATTTTCTTATTTAATTTGCCAGAAAATATTTAAAACATCCAATTTTACACTTAACAAGTAAGAGACAAAGGGTATTATAGGCAATATACTTGCTCCTCCTTCTGCCTTTACTCTTTATTATAAATTGAGGCATCTCTCTCTCCCTCCTCCCTCAGTCTTCCAGACAATTAAGATTTCTACTTAACCCTTTAATGTAATGCTAAATCTGTTAGAAATGTAAGGGAGAATCTCAAGTTTAGGAATACCAGCTTTATGGATTGTTGGAGTAGAATGTTTCTTCTGAAAAAAGGTAATTATTTCTTGGAATTTAAAAATTATTAATAGTTTTGTAGGGAGTGGGGTAGGGAAGGGATTATTTCTATTTTCTTGCTCTTTTGTACCTACTGATGATCTTTGACATCTTCCATTAAATAAATATACTATCCTATTTCTTCATGTTCTCAGTTATTTGGGAAGCCTCTATTTTTCAGTGTTGGGTTTAGACATTACTAATTGAATTATTGTCTGTAAACCCCAAGGACCTTTTGTGTAGATGCTATTTTGCTTCCTTAACCAATCAATTTTTTAAAAAAAAAAACTGTTTCTACTCTTGTGGCATAGGGAATATAGAAAACCCTTCTTGAAGACACTGCAAAGTACCATAGAAAGACTGTTTTCTAACATATGGATATATATTACTTGAGAATCTGTAGTTACATTTAGTATATTTCAGAATTTGTTGCTAATACAGAAAAGATCAGATATGAAAGAGTGGCATATAGACAAAATTCTTGCTAGGTTGTTAGTCAAAAAAATCTAATATTCTTTCCAATAAATGTCTTTCTTTGGGCCTGAATTGCAAGCAAATGCTCTCTTTCCTTATGAATATTGTGGTAAAAGTTTGCTAAATATTGCTTGCACAGGTATGTTTCCTATCTTCTTTTCAGTGCCCTCTTTGTCTAAATTAATTCATGTTGAATGTCTATCTACTCTTCCGTCTTAAGGTTCAAAATAGAAAAATAAAATGAAAATTAAAAATCTCAAAATCAGTATAATACTATTCAAATATTAACAATACTTTTATGATCTTTGAGAAAAAAATTACGTGGCAGTTAGAGAAAGTCTTTACCTGTGTTGATGAAGTACAACTGCTCCTTGAAGAAATAATTAAGAAGTAAATACATTTATAAAGAAGTCCATGTTATTAGATAAAGTCTTGGTCTGTACAATAAGGTTTTTTTTTTAATGAGTCAGAAAATTTTTGCTACCATGATACATTCATTTGGTTAACTTAGTGATCGATACACCTTAACCAAGGATTAGAGTATCATAGCTTTTCAGGTACTATTTTGACTTATTCCAAACACTAATAAAATCTTTAGTGGAAGAAAATTTTCAAATTTCCAACATAGAAAAAATTATTCTTTCTTCAAAGAGCATTAGATCAGTATTTATAAAGTTTTTTAGTGTATGTTTTAGATGGCTTTACATTCCCCCCCTTTTTTTTTTTTGACAGGAATCTTTTAGTCCTGCTGTACAACTGCACCTTGTACATCAAACCCCGTGTAATGTTCCTCCTTACCTCTCAAAAAATGAATCAAATCTTGGAGACCTCTTACTGGGCTTTCTGAAATATTATGCTACAGAATTTGAGTAAGTGAACCCTCAAATTGTGTTTATTCTTTTATATGGGGGTGCTACAAATTCATTCAGAAGCTGTGTCATTGTTTTGCATAAGGCTGTCCAGTTTGCCATACCATGTTGGGAGATGTGTTGAAGAGATACGTCTTCCTCCTTTGTTGTAGGTTAACTGTTCATATAAGTGTGGGTTTATTTCTGGGCTCCCAGTTTTATTACATTGGTCTATGTGTCTGTTTTTATTTTACTTCATACTGCTTTGATTACTACAGTTTTGTAGAATAGTTTGAAACCTGGGAGTGTGATACCTCTGTTCTGTGGCTAGTCAGGATCTTTTGTGGTTCCATACCATATAAATTGCAGTAATGTTTGTTCTGTTTCTTTGAAGAATGCCATTAGTAATGCTGTTCTTCAGAAGTTCACATTTTGAAAATATTTTAAACCAGCTTATTTTTTAAGAGCATAAATCCTGATAGGCATTTTTTTTTTTTTAAAGAAAGAACCTGGGTCTTTTTTTAAAGATTTATTTATTTATACATACAAGCTGGGGTACAGGCCAGAGGCGTGGGGCGGCGAGAGGATTCACCAGAGACAGAGTGGGGAGCAGAACAGGCAGATCGACTGAAATACACTGCTGAGGGGAGCAGTGGGTGAGGTAGGAGAGATCTGCCGCGCCATGTGGGAATCTCCCTGGCGAGGGGTCGAACTCATGTCGCCGCTGTCGACAGCTCCACAGCGCAGCGCTTAACCACTGCGCCACCAGGGAGGCCTGATAGGCATTTTTAAAGAATGTAAAGCTATCTTTGCAAGGTTATCAATTTTAACCTTGATAAGAGAATATAGGAAATCATTTTCGGGATCATTTTCAGTTATCAGACTTCACAAGATGTAGTGTTTTCTTGTATATATAACAGATTAATCAGTTTTCTAAAAACAATTGCTATACTGAACCAATGATTATATTATTCTGGATTTTCTATCTGATAAACAGAGAAAGAGAAGAATGAGTGTTGGTTGAAAGGTATCATATGGTCTGTGATTACTGAAATGGTGGAAAAGCTGATTATTGCTGAAAAAAAAATCAGCTATTTCTCAGAATCATTTTCCTCTTGTATACAGACTGAGTGGTCATATGTTATAGAGTATTCCTTAAAAGAAAATCATATTTGGGGTAACAAGTATTACAAAATTTTTTTAAAAAGTCAGGTTAGTACAAACTAAAGACTAGATGATTTACCTTCAGGCATGCTGATAAATTTCTTTACTTGAATGAAATGTAACTTATTTATTAGCTATTACATCAGATATACAGCTGTCTGATGCAGGGATGCCAGTATGTTTCTATAGAGTATTATTTATTTTGTCTTCCTAAACCGGCATCTTTGTCACCTCTTTTGGAAAATTTCACAATTTTCTCCCCAAATCATAAAAATGAAAATGCATCTGAGTAATAATTTAATGATATATCAGAAAACAGCATAAGAATAAAAAATTCTTACTGGGTTATTAACAATGAAGATGGTTTTTATATTTTTTGCTTACTTAACAGTTTATTTTTCTTATTACTTCGTATATTCAGCAAATATGTATTGAACACTAGTTTGTACTAAGGAACTAGGTGAGCAGTGAAAATTATATCAATATTTTGCATATTTTATTCTGCTAGCAGGAGACATGCAATAAATAATAACATAATAAGAAAATTGTTAGAATGGAAGTGCTATGAGGAAACTGTAGAGAATGGGGAAAAAAAAAGGGGGATTGTGGTGCTGAGGGATGAGGCAAATTTCAGTATATAAAATGAAAATAGGCCTTGCTACTGATAAAATAAAAATAATAAAAGAAAAATCACGAAAATAGTTAACACTTTTTTTTCCTTATAGCTGGAACAGTCAAATGATTTCAGTTCGTGAAGCCAAAGCCATTCCCAGGCCTGATGGTATTGAATGGAGAAATAAATACATCTGTGTAGAAGGTAGCTTTCTGTAACTATTCTCTAACCACACAGTTATCATAATGGTACTGAGAATATTACTTGAATAATTTCAGCTTATAATTCAATTAGAAGTAATGCATTTATGTTCTGAGGTGATTTACAAGTTTTTTAGCTATTCTTGAGTTGTGAGAAATAATAAACATAAATGCAGGCATTTAGTCTTTCCAGCTTGGTAAGATTTGAGCAATCTCTCATGCTTGTAGTTGATTAATACTTAATTTCATGAATTACAGGTGAAAGAAAATATAATTTTTTTTAAAAGATTTATTTATTTACACATACAAGCTGGGGTACAGACCAGAGGCGTGGGGCGGCGAGAGGGTTCACAGAGACAGAGTGGGGAGCAGAACAGGCAGATCAGAAACACACTGCTGAGGAGAGCAGCGGGCGAGACAGGAGGGGTCTGCCTCACCATGTAGGATCCTCCCCGGCTGGGCGTCGAACTCGCATCGGGTGCTGCTGACAGCTCCACAGCACAGCGCTCAACTGCTGCGCCACCAGGGAGGCCCCAAGAAAATATAATTTTTATGTGGTGATTCTTAGGTCTAAAAAATGTGTTTTTTGTACTTAAAATATGGTATCTAGTACAAGCTAAATTTTTAGGGATAGAAATTGGTTTTAATTCTCTGAAGCCATTTTTCCAGTAAAATTAATTTACATGTAGTTGAATATTTCTTTGAGTTGGTGGGAAACTGACTTCAAGAGGCAAAACTGTTCTCACTGATATCAAATCAATGACTTTTGTAAACCTTGAGGTTTTTAAAAGGTTGAGATCCCACAGTTGTGGGAAAACACCAAATTTTAGAATATTTTTATCATGTATTATATATACATATAAGAATTTGTGAATATATAACTTTGGTATTTCATTTGCTCAATTTCACTGGGTGTATATTATTTTAGTGACTTTTATTCTTTTGAATATTAAACACTGACTTTTGTAAAGTACTATGTGTGATATAATCCAATAGTTTGGCATAGGGCATTCTCTTTAAAAAAATGACAGTAAATTCCTTTTAAAAAATTGCCTAATTAAAAAAAAAACTCCTTTTTTTTTATTATGGCCCTGCTTAGATTATATGACACATCTAAAATTAATTTCTTGATCAGATTTTCCATTTTCTCACATTTTTTTCCAGGTTGTTGCCTGCAGTTCCTCTCGCTATTCCAGTTTTTTCTTTCTCTGGCTATTTCAGTTTTTTTCTCTCTAGTCCCTCTCATAATGGGCACTTTAGGTTTTCTGTCCCTTAAAAAATACTCTTGATTTGATCCTCTTGGCACTTTTGAGTACTTTTTACTGCCAGAATTCTCAAACCCTATTAATTTTTACTTATCAATACATGAGATTAATTCTAGAAACATTAGTGGACTAGTGTGTTTTGAAAATAAGAAGCATTATTTCAGGTATACCAACTCATTTCTAATGCCTTCAGTTATCCTCCTCTTCTCACTTTATTTTCAGTTTCCTTGTCCTCTTCTCATTTCTTTTTAACTGACTATATATGACTCTCTAGATGACTTCTTTCTTATTTTGTGAGTGAAAGGTAAGTGAGGGGAAAGGTAGATATGTTGGCGTCACTTACAAATAAAAATTCTTTCTTTTCTTCAGTGCTTCTCTGCTTGCTATCCTATTTTTCCCTTCTTTCACTGACAAATTTTTCATTCAGGTTACTTGTTCTTACTGTTTCTTTTTCTAAAACCATTCGCTTGTGCTGTAACTGCATCATCTTTGATCCTCACCAGTATTAAACCTCCACTTTCAATGGTATTAACTAATCAGTGGGCAAATCAGTGTTTTTTTTTTTAATTAAAATGAAATTTAAAATTTCCTTTCTCTGATATTTGACATTGACCACTTCTATTGATATGATGCTTTGTTCTTTTTGGTAACTGTTTATATCTTATTTTTATTCCCTTACAGATAAATTCTTGACCTTTGTACTTCTTCAAAATTTTACCCACTTTTAAAATTTCAACGTATCTGTGCAGATGATTCCTATTTAGTTATCCTCTCTCTTGAATTTTATCTACCTTATTTTAAACAGCTCATAGCTATGTAAAACTTTTCTATATTCATCAATCTAATAAATAATAGGCTGAACCCATATAACATTGCTATTTTGTAGGGCAGAAACTTGAATATTGGCAATGTCATTTAGTTCAACTAAATAACAAAGTTTTCACTTTTTAATAATTTGCTTATACATGGATTTATCATTGCAGAACCATTTGATGGAACAAATACAGCCAGAGCTGTGCATGAAAAGCAGAAATTTGACATGATCAAGGATCAATTTTTAAAGGTAAACAGTACCTCAGATTAACTCTAGAAACATTAGTGAACTACTGTGTTTTGAAATGAGAAAAGTTATATGTAATACCAAAGAATAGCCCTGGCTCCTGTGTTGTGAGACCATTGGCATGGCATAGTATGAATTTTATCACTTCAATTTAGATATACTTCTCCTGGCTCTGTTTTCATTCACATGATTTTACGTCTATGAAAATAAGCATTTTTAAAGTGAGTTTATTAAAGTCCCAAAATGAGTGAATAAAATAATGGACTCCCTCCCCTCCTTAAAACATTGAGGAATTTATTATAGCCTAATAAGAAAATTGATGTCTATTCCATAATTGTTTTTTCTGTATATGCCACTGTAGGAAGGAACTGGAACACCACTTTATCTTTGTATTTTGAAAAGTTAAAAAGGTGTGTGAGTGTGTTTGCACACACACACACAGCTAATGTATATAAACTAAAGTCATATATACACATATGCATGTATATATAATGTAATTTATTCCTAACTCTCTAGTCCCTAGTATGAGTTTACTCATCAGTGATTTTGCTAGATATAGTTCCTGTCTTCAAGGAATTTCATGATACAGTGTAGAAATGTGTTGATGGAAATATATACTATGAGACACACAGGAGAGAATGCTTCACAGAAGAAAAAGATCAGAGAACGCTTTGGAGACATACTTTTTCATTACCTAGATATACAAGTGGACTTTTAGACGTAATTAAAAATATAAAAGTATCATATTACAAGCTGTCCTTCAGATTGTACCCTATCAGTTTGTCAACCAGAATGAGAATTTTAAATGAAAGCAATTCTGTAGGGCAAAGCAAATACTCGAGAGAAAATTTTTGTCTATTACATCAAATTGAGAACTCAGAAGTAGCATTGCTACCTTGCTGTGTTCTTATTGATGGATGAACTTTCATTTAGGATTATTTAGTGTGATTTAGGTTTATTTAGTGTGAAACTAGTATTTTTCATCAACTGGACAACTGAAGTGAAAACATTACTACCAAGATCTGCAGTCACCACATAGTGGACCAGATTTTTAGCTGTGAACAAGAATTTGTTTTTTTTATTCTTTTAAATTATATTTAGTCTTTTCTAGAGGAATACCTATAGTGCTTGATTATAGATTACTCTCTACATATTATTACTACGTACTGCCTGATAATATATATACTATTTTTAATTGAAAAATATGGTAATGATCACCTGTAGCCTTACTTCTTTATTAATAAATTGGAACCACACAGGTATAGTATTTTTAAATAATATTTTCTTTTATGATGACAGAAATACTTGTACTTTGTTTAAAACTTGGGACATAAAAACAAGAAAAAAAATCACTTAAAATTTTACCACTTAGTGAAAACCACTGTTGACCATGTGTAGTATGCTTTTAATCTTTTGTTGCACAGATGATCTTAGGTTTTAAGAATGATTTTTCTTTCTCTCCCAGTCATGGCACAGATTGAAAAACAAAAGAGATTTGAACAGTATACTACCATTAAGAACTGCTATCCTGAAAAGATAACTGGCCTCTATTTCTTAATAAATTTTTCTGAGAAATAAAGAACAATAGTAACATCAGAATACATTTTGTTTACCTCCATCATGATTTCTTTTTTATTGCTGTTCTTGTTTTCATGTTTTATTTTTAAATGGACATACTTATATAAAGATTGCATATTTTATTATGACATTTCTTAATAAAACCCTTTGATTTAAAGATGTATTTTTGAAAATGTTTACATTGATGACTAGTAAATACTATGGCGTGAATTTTCAGGAGATCAGATGAAATATTTTTGGGGGAATTAACTGAACAAATAAAAGGTTTTGATATAACTTCAATTAATTGTACTACATGCTATAAGAGCTCTGTGGAATTTTGGGAAGAGTGATTCATCTGTACTAAAATATAACCCACAGTGAATAAGTTTTTGCCTGAGTCTGTTCTAATAAAGTGAAGATTTAAGTCAGTTATTCAGTTACTTGAAGCAAAATTAAATCTTTTATTTCAGTGAAATCACTGCAGAGGCATGAAATACTGAACAGATACCTTAAATCTACACTTGACTCACCAGGATAGAGAGAAGCTTTGGGTGTATCTATACTAGCATTTCATTTGTACCTCATATGCTTTTGCTGTACTCAAGATTGCTTTCAATTTGTGTTGAAACAGCTACATTTTGCACTGTAGTAATATGAGCACTAACTGTATTATACAGCAGCTAGTGAATTGTTTTAAAGAATCGATTCAGTGTAGAAAATTTGAAATGTTAAGTTCCCTGTGCTTTATGATAGCTTAGTGCAATGTGCACTTTTGCTTTATGTTTTATTTGCTGGCTTTCACTTTCCCTGTGACATGAAGCAACAGAAACTGAAAGATCAAAGTTAAGATTATATCCTGTTGATAGAATTAGATTTTCTTCTGTGTGTACAATTATAGGATTTAATCTAAACTGGAATTTTTAGGCAGTTAGCCACTGTATGTTTTAGATAAGACATAACAAAATTATTATATAAAAACTTAATGTTTATAAAGATACCTTTTTTTAGTATTTCTTTTCCACATGAAGACGTAGTGGTGGCTGCTAAAAAAATCTAGTTTGTTTTTTGGTTTATGTAAATATTTGTAAATTGGCCAATGCCTGTAAATTTAACTATAAAAAGTTACCTGAAAACAGTTTTAACTTTTTCAAAAGGACTATGTACAAATTCTTTTAGACCTGCTGTAGCACAGTTTGTACCTCTAATGTATTTGGTTATTTTGCAGACCAATCCAAATGCTAAGACTTTGCTTTTCTTTGACATGTAAAAGGTGCATATTTTCATTTTCTTCTTTAAGTTTAAATTTTTGTATGATGTCAAAATGAATAAAGTTTGTATATGGAATTGTTGATGTATTTTTGTGTGTGTGAAAGCTGTTATTTAGAACTGAACCAAATCTAATTATCATGCTTGATTATTTAGATCATACAGAGAATCTTGGAATCAAATAATTATTGGTAAAACCAACTAAGCACATCAGCATCCAATTTCTTTGGTATTACTAGGACTAAATCTTCCACATAGGTGAACTTCCGAATTACTGATGTTACTGTTTTTGAAGCAATTAAGATTTTTATATTCTTTTTCTTTGAACATTTTAAAAGATGTGTTATACATTGTGTAACCTTTCTTTATCTGAATGTATTAATTATAATATTCTAGTGATGGTACCAAGTAATCATAAGTTAATAGAGTAACAATACTGTAATAAAATAATGTCCAGCTCTCAGGGATGGGTCAGTATTAAGGTGTTGTGCCTGTACAATATTATGACATTGCCTCCTGAAATCCCAGAATTTGCCATTGTGTGGATTCCTTCACTTCCACTGTTTTTGTTGCTTTCCGTAACCTCACCTGTTTTACTGTTGCTTGTTTTCAGCTGTTTTGCTCTAACATAATAGATCACAAGTTAATAAACTTACACCCAATACTGAATCAATAATCTTAAGCCTTAAATTACACACTTTGTGACAGTCAGCTGTGTCACATAAGTGGGCTGTTAATATGAAAAACTTAGACTTTAACTATTTTCAATATGAATTACTTATTGTGTGAATAATACTTTTATATTTCTATTTATGTTGATCTGACCATTTCTATACATTTACATGTGTTCTTACTCAAGAAGGTAATATAGCGTTAAAAATGTGCAATCTATATTACAATTCTAAATTTTATATTGGTTTGAACTAGGGTCATTGCAGATAAGTCTTACGAACTTTAGTATTCCGAAGAAATTTTTAGCTGAATGGGAGGAATAGAGTCGCTACCTGTAGTTTTAATTAGAGTTTAACAGATTCCCAGAACTGTGATTGAGGTTTTTTTTTGGTCCTGGGTGAGCAGTCATTTGGGATTACTAATGCAAAAGCTTAGTGTGTTGAAAATGAATAAACCGTGGAGATCAGATTCTGGCTGCCTTCCCTTTCATGCCCACTAGTTGATGCTTCTGTATTGTATTAGAACTATATAGCAGTTCTTTACCTACCCACCTAATGCCTGCACGCGAGCTAGTGCAACTGGTAAATACTATCTTATAGTCATCGTATTTAACACTGTATTTAACTCTAAATAGATGTTGCTGAATTAAAATGTTAACTTATATAGCCATAAAATCATTCTCATAAAAAGAACACTTTTACGTATTGTAAAAGTATCTCTGCCTGTTTGTACATACTTAAGTCAGGTCCTGTTATCTTCAGGGACCATTCATTAAGCACCTAGTATGAGGCATCAGATTTTGCTGACTAGTAGGCATCTAAGATATGGGATGGTGGGACAAAAATGAGTGACTTTCAAAGTGTACTGGGAAAAATTAAAAAGTAATTTGAATATAGGAGAATGTTGAAACCTGGAGAAGGTTACTGAGCTTAATGTGGAGAGCTCAAAGAAAGATGGTGATCCTGAATAATGAGCAAACCAAGTTAATAAAGGTGGGAAGAACCTTTCAGGCAGCAGGCACAGTGGTGTGACTTGATACAATATTGGGAATTTCTGATTTCAAAACATACCAGACAGGTAAGATGTGGGTTGTTATGCAGCATTTATTTTACAAAGGAACTTGGGCTTTAGTTCTTGGGCAATAGGAAGCCATGGAAGGTTTTTAAGCATGGGCAAATGATCCAACCAGTGGCCTAGAGCATTTGGGCTGAGTTCCTGACAAAACTTTGCCTTTGGCCAATTTGCCTTTGCCTTTGGAAAATTATTCCTCTTTAAGGTTTAAGATTTAATGGAGATAAAAGTTTCCAGGCTGAACAGGGGGTCACTGAGGAAGAAATACAGTTTATTGAGTTGCAAATTTAGGGTGCCATTCAGTACTGGCATTGGTTCAAAACTGAGCTTTAGAAAAGGCAAACTAGGTTTGTTTCCCTTTGGGCCACTTTACCAGCAGTGAGGCCACGAGCAAGCTACCCAAACTCGCTAAGCCTCTATTTCCTCATCTGTAAAATCGATTGTTTTAGTTAAACCTACCACCGGATATAATAAAAAATGAGACCCTTAGCAGGGTGCCTGAATTCGCAAGCCCTCTGCTCAGTAAAACGTAGTTATTTGTTTGGGACAAAGGGTCCATCTAGTTGCTGGGCTAGAAATTAAAAGCCTACCAACCCACTCGGGGAAAGAGGCGGGGTTGGGTGCCTGCCCTCCTTTCAACCCTCCTGTGCAGCCAGAGCCTGCGCCCCTCGGGTAGCGAATCGCCAGTTGCTCAAAGGCCCGCCAAGGCTTTGCCTTAAGAGGGCTGGGAGGCGACGGGAGAAGTTGGCAGGCGAGCGGGGAAGAGGAGATACAGCCGGGGCCCGTGAAGCTCGGTGGCGAAACTTTTTGACGCCTTCTATTTAAAGTCTCGGGGCTCACCCGCCCCCCGGGCCGGGAATCCGAGCCGCCCCGCCGGGCGGAGAAGCGCCGGGCGGGCCCGAGGCGCAGTCAGAGGGAGAACACCAGGCGCGGCGCGGGCGGCTCCGGCTCCAGCCCCGGCCCAGGAGAGGCTCGATGGCGAGCAGCGACAGCAACCACGCCTTGGAGAGCATCCTCGGCTCCGACGAGGACAAGGAGGCGACCCGGGGCCTGGAAACCGAGGAAGAGTCAGAGGAGGACGATGACGAGACGGCCGCGGAGTCTGAAGAGGAGCCGGACGCCAGGTATGGTGTCTTGCCGCCTCAGGCCCCTGCTGAGTAAGCCACGCTGCGGGCCTGGGAATGCGGCCTTGGAGGGCAGGTGCTTCTCGGCGAAAGCCCGCGCTCTTCCTTTTCTCTTCCCTTTTAGGCAAAGAGTTCATTCCCTCAAGCTAAGCAGTTTCTCTCTAGGGACGCTGGCTTAGAGAAGAACTTGAAGGTATCTGCTGGAGTGACAGGTCCTCCTGCAGCCATAAAGTTTATTCCCCTCCCACCCCTTCTTCACTGCTCCCTCCACAGCCCAGCTCCTTGTCATGGAATGCACTTGTTTATTTCTGGGGATTTTCTTAGGGTCCTGCCTAGCTACAGAAATGTGCTAAAACTTGCAGTTGGCCCACACCAAAGGAACAGTCTTGAAGCCTGAGCAGGAAGAGAAGTTGGGTAGGGATTGGGGTTGGAAGCAGAGAAGGCCACTCGAACCTTCAAACGCAGGAGGTCGCCTGGATGCCTAACACCGGGCTGGTTACTATCGCTTATCAAGATAAGGCCTGTGATTTCTTTGGAGTGAAGAGCCAGGACTTCCAGTAGTCCCCGTTCTTCAATTTCTACTTCTTTATTTTCCTGATCCCAAATAATGTTTCAGTGATCGTGGATGCAACTGTAGGCAATACTATATGTAGATAATACTATATGAAAACATGGGTCACTTTTGGTTCAATCTTCCTCACTTCTTGTAGACCCTAAAATGAGAATAGTAGGAATCAGCTCTCTATTTAGATGTTTGTACTTGTTCTCTTTGAGTATGTTTCATGTTTTTGCTTGTTTGTTTGTTTTTTAGTATTTTTTGTTTGTCTTGTCAGTGATGTCTCTTCCCAAATCTATTAATATCAATAGGGAGGCTTTGTAGGTGACAGATGGATGTGCACTGTTTTGGAATGCCCATCTTACCCAAAGTTAAAAATGCTGCTCGCCAAAGCCAACAGAGCTGACATTGAAATAACCCACATGGATTCGGGTGAAATGTCTGTCAGATAAATCTGCAATCATAAGCATATTTACTAAGCAACTATCAAGTGTGAAGCAGAACAGTCTCTGCCCTCTACTTAATGGAAAAAGTTAGGAAGCTATATAGGGAGTGAGGCTTTGTGCCAAAAATATGAGAGGGGTGAAGAGAGACCCTGGATACTGTGGAAAGTCAGAGGAGAGGTATATAGAACTGTGTCTGCCTGGAAGACCTGGGCAGAACATACGGAAAGCTGAGGCAACCATACCTGAGGGAAGTGACTAGGGACCTGTTACTCCTGGGCAATGTTGGGAAGGGGAGAAATATGTCAAAATCAGCCTTTAATACTCTTTCCCTTAATAGTATCCAGAGAATCTGAAAATTCACTTACACTAAACTGTGAGTAGCTGACAGCCATTCAAAGCCCCACTTTGCGATTGCATCGCCTTTTGGCAGAGGTCAGATCTTCAGGTAAAGATATGATGTATCTGCAGTCAAATTTAGCCTGCTCTGGTTACAGCTGTTAGGAACAGGGGCCCTGGGAAAGAATGACTAGAGTAGAGTGAAACTTAAGGGAATAGGTAGATGTGTAAGGGAGACCTTAAAAACCATCACATTTATTTTGTATCTGATGCCATGGTAATAAGGATTCAGGCAACTTCTGAACAGAATTTATTGGACTTTTAGAAAATTATTCTGACAGGCAGATCAGGTTGGTTTGGGGAAGGCTTGTCAGGGAGACAGTAGCAGAGAGAAAGAAGGCTGTCTAAGGGTTAAACCAGGGTGGGTGCAATGGGGAAGGAAATGATGACTGGAAGTGGGAGAGGTCAGTGGGGAGGAATTTGGGGGAAACTGGCTGGGAGTTCCCAGATTTCTTCTACCTCATAGTATTTTCATTAATCAAACTAAAATATGGCTTAAAGGTCTTGTTCTGAGATTAAAGTTAAAACTTGGTAAATTCTCTGTAAAATGGGAGGTAGCAACGTCTCATCATTCTTTATTCCTTCTGCTGGACTCTTCTACCAAAGTTTTGCAATTAAATGAGGGCCTGTTCACTCTGTGCCAGTTTCCCTGCTAAGTGTTTACATGTTTTCTCATTTTAATCCTGTCAGGCAATACTATGAAGTGACTGCCCTGTTACAAGTGAGAAAAGCAGCATTTTATGTCATTTACTGATGAATGTAGGGAATAAATGTAAAAACCAAGATGTGGGCCTAGGTTTGTTTACCCCAAGCCAATGTTAAACTTACAGCACCTCCCTTTTAAGGAGAGACACTTCCTTACTGTCAGTGGAACTTGAGTGGCTTCAGCTAACATCTATATTGAATTACAATTGGGAGAAAAGGAAAAGCCACATTTCTTTTAATAATATTAGGCATTTTCCCTTCTTGAGTAGAAAAACTAACTCTGTATTTGGTCAGAACTATTCTCACAAGCTTAATGACAAGTTTTTTTTTATTTTTAATGCAGCATGTAGGAGCAAAAAAAAAAAAAAGAAACTAGTCTATAATAAAATAGAATGATTAATTATTGTGTTTATTTGATTTAATATTATTAAACCATTATTAAAATGCTATTTTTGAAGATTTCTAACATTTTAGGACGTGCATATATTAAATTATAAAATCTTCATTCAGAATGGTCTCATCATAAAGTAAAGCATGTGTTAAAAGTTTAATAAAGACTAACACCATAAATAATATAATAAAAATTATATTAACCTGAAGGTAAAAATAGTTAATAGTGGTTTCCTCTGAATGATAGGATCATGGTTATCTAAAACTTTATAGTTATCTGTACTTTTCGGTAGTGCATTTTATTATCAGAAGAAAATAAACTTTATTTTCAATATTCAAAGGACACACCATGTCCTCTAAAATCTTTTTTTTAGCCCTTCCAAGAATAATATATAGAATTATCTATAGCCACTTTTCTGAATCATAGGAAAATTCCCTTTAGGAATTTTTCCCATAGGCAAATGCTTTTCTAGTGCAGGAAAACTTAATATTACACATGTTAATACTCATGTTAGATCAGAGAACTTTCTCCTATCTCATTCAATGAAATGAATATGATATGTGGCATGAAGAGGCTGAATGGAATCCTATTAGCCCTTCTATCGTGGGCACATTTCTTGTCACCCTGAGCCCAATTTTCTTATCTGTAAAATGATAGTAATAATTCCTAATTCATAAAGTTGTTGTAGGATTAAATAAACTAATTGAACATGAGTTAAAATTGCTCCAAGCTTTACTTTCTGCCCACCACTCATCAATAAGAGGAGAATGATGATCTCAGTGTTTGATATGAATAATGAGCCTGTTTCACTTTGGTTTTCCTGTGCTCATTCACTCACTAAACATTCATGGAGTGCCTACTAATTGCCCTGGATCATGCAGGAAGCTGGAGGTTGAAAAAAAAAGAAACCTACCAAAAATTCATTACCATTTTCAAGGTGTTCACATTTTAGGTAGAGACAGAAAAACACAATTAAGTCATTAACTATTGTAAGAGATTTAGGAAAGGAAAGGCTTATGTGTAGCACTTCACAGAGGAGTGGAAGTTCTGGCATACATTCTGCCTGGCACGATTGGGGAGGATTTCATTAGGGACCTTCTGGGAAGGGAGTTCTAGCAGAGTGAAATACCTGGAAGGCTTATAGTGGGTGATATCAAAAAGACATTTTTATGTTGCTAAAACTTTATAGCAAACTAGTCTGCGAAAGGCAGCTCTATAAAACCTATAGGATTGTAGAACCCAGAAAGGTGTTAGAAACGTCATTCAACCAATCTTTTTACAAATAGAGAAAGTCAGTGTCAGTGGACATTTGTTCAAAAACACACAACTTCAGCCCTAGAATTAGAACCAGATCCAGGTGTCTGGACTCCAGTCTAATGTTTCTAGTTTATAAATGTCTATTGAGCTTCCACTATGTGCCATACACTTTCCAGGCACAAGGTGCACAACAGAGAACAAGACAAAATTCCTGCCTTCCTGGAAGTGACTTTCCAGTTCAAGAAGATAAAATATAACCAAAAAAAAAAAAAAAGGTAATGTATCAGGTGGCAATAAAAGATAAGGGAACAAGTAACACAAGAGAAGAAGTATGCTCTTTTATATAAGATGTTGAAGAAAGCTTCTTAGATGAAGTGGCATTTGAGCAAAGACTGAATAATGAGAAATCTAAAGGGAAGGTCGGGTACAAGGGCACTGAGATAGGAATGTTCGTGTTTTGTTTGAGGAACACATGGTGGTCAGGTTGCTGAAGTAGAGTAAATATGAAAGAGAGTGGTCAGAGATGAATCGAAAAGATAGTTGGGCTGCAAATCATCTAGGACTTTTAGGCCTTGGTAAGGTCTCAGATTGTATTCTGAGTAAAATAGGAAGCCATGCTCAACCTACCATACCTCTTGGGGTTCCAAAAAAATTAAGGAAAACATGGGGATTGCAGTAGTCCATTAAGTAGTAGACACCTCAACATTTATATATTCATTAAATTAATATTTATTATACACCTAATGTTGCCACGGCTAAATGTTTCAAACTCATTGTCTCCTGTATGGAGGGAGATAGGTAAATGAAACTTGTTACTTTTGTTTTTTTCTAACTATAGACCAATGAAGTCCAAATTTTTCAGCCTTTCCCACAGATCACCTAGAAGGTTTCCAATATTTTTGTTTTGGATCATTTCCTGTTACTCAATTTTAATTTCTCTATTTAAGCACAGAGGATTTTTGCCATAGCAGTACCCAAAATTTAAAAATCACTTCCAATTGCAGCTTTGCCAGTATCTATATAAATAGGTCTGTCTAAACTGATAGAATTAAAATTATTGGTGACATTTACATTTTACATCGTAGGAAGCAAACCTTTTGGAAGGTGAAGGGAGTTTGTCAATGGTTTTCATTATCAGTACAGAGCACTCTGTTTCCACATATCTATTTATATGATATCTCCCACTGCTGTGCTTACTTAGGTGTTGTGACAAGTGTGTTATTTGAGCTTACCCTCTTTGAGGTCAGTGGAAAGAGCTGGGAATTAAAGGAGTGACTGATATGTATGCCAGCCGCCAAGGGAGGAGGCCCTTGGAGCAAGCAATTGAAGAGCTATTTAAATGTTGGTTGCATGGGAAGTACATGCCCTTGGTGAGACTTCGACTTAGTATCGGGAAATATAGCAAGAGCTGGAAATTATTTTTCTTTAAAACAGAAAACCTACCAAAGTGTTGGACATACTGACCAACAAAATTTTGCAAAAACAGAATGTGTCTTATAGTCCCTAGATAGTCTATTCAGAGCCTAGGTATAAATGAAAACCAATTCAATTCAGACAATATAATCAAATTACTTTTCTACCAAGAAAACATAGAGGATCAGCTATAAGACAAAGGTCATTTGTACCTGAATCACTAATCTTTGGGCTAATCTAGCATTGTCTAGTAAAAATATAATGTGAGCCACATACATAATTTTAAATTTCCTAATAGTCACATTTTTAAAAAGTACACAGAAAGAGATGAAATTAATTTTTATATTTTTCATTTAACTCAATATCCAAAGTATCATTTCAATATATAATCCATTGAAAATTATCAATGAGCTGTTTTACTTTTTTACATACTCTTTGAAATTTGTTATGTTACACAATTCACCCTACCTACCTACATTTCAGGTGCTGGAGGCTGCCAGACCCAATGGTACAGCCAGATAATAGTTAGAAATTCATTAGCTTCATTGGAATCCACAGAACTGCCCCATCGATAATGAGCTTTATATTCAAGGTCCTGTGCTAGGCAACACAACATAACTGAGATTGGATAACACAGTTGCTTGTTTCTCTCAAGGAACTTTCAGTCAATAAAATGTCATAAGCACTACACTAAGGACATTCACAAAGGAGTAGGGAAAAGACACAGCTAATCCTTGAGCAACATGGATTGAACCGTGTGGGTTGACTTATAAGTGGATTTTCTTGTAAACAGCACAAACTTGTATCAATAAATACAGCATAGTACTATAAATGTATTTTCCTTATGATTTTATTAATAACATTTTAACAGTAAAGCTTTATTGTAAGGATGCAGTATATTCTATATATAACATACGAGATCAGTGTGAATTGACTATGTTATTGTCAACATGAGCTATGAAGTAGTTGTTTGGTTTATTGACTGGAAGTAGGGGGGTTCACTTTGAGTTATTCAAGGGTCAACTGTAAATTCTTAAAATAAGATTTAGAAAGAGTTTGCAGAACTGATACTGCAATAGGCAGAAAGTTAATAAAGCACAACCTATGGTTAGATATTCCTTAAGTTCCTGGTTTCAACTGTTGTGCTGCTAACTGCTGCTCTGTCTACACTTTCCTTTTCTCATCCAGAATCACTCAGTTTCCAGGACTGAGGATATTTGTTGAATGAATAGGTGAATTGTGTGAATGAACAAATGAATGAGTGAATGAATGTTAAGTTATCTAGATACCTGCAAGAAACAGGTTTTGGGATGTTGAAAGTGTTAGATTAGGTAGGATTTCATTGACTGGTGACCTTTCATTTACCAAGGATTGACAATGCTCAGTAATCCTGGGAACACAGTAGCTGGGCGGGAACAGTGATAAGTACTGAGGGATTGTTCAATTAGGATGTCTGTGGTCACCATTCTCACCTTCTGTCACTTGTTGGAAAGCCTCCCCTAGACTGACCCTTGAGCCAAATCATAGCTGGAAAGATGAGAATAGGCTTTGTTTTTTGCCCAGAGGAAAGTCCGCTATTAAGAAAAACTGGAGTGCATTCAATTCAAAAATTCCACATCCTAATCTGAGAAAGTCCAAGCTATGTGGGAAGATTAATCAATGCTACTCTTTGGTTTACCAAACTCAAAATGCTCAACGCCCTCTTAGGGAGTCATTACTATGTTCTCTTAGTTTGGATATACTTTTGTTTAAAAAAAAAAATCCACATGCTAAATAGAAATTTACATTCTATACAGATTTCCTCTTAATGGCTGATTTCACTAGGGCACTTAAAATTGTTGAACTGTAAGTAAAACTAATTTCCTCCTGCTATGATTTTGTTAAATTAACATTTGTTAAGTGGAGCACAGGGTGCTGGGTGGTGAACTGCAGTTGAACAACAGACCACAAGAAAAATTGAAATAGAGAACTTTATTCCTCACATTGTTACAAGGCAGGGAGAGGGGCATCCCAGAACCCCCAAACCTGCCCACTCTAAATAGGTTCTGCCATCTGCCGCATCAAGACAAAACCCTATAAGACCTGTAGTGGAAAGAAACTTTAATACAATTAAATATTGTATTTAATTGTATTGTATAGTGTGAAATACAGAAAAGACAGAGAATATGGTTTTCAAATCAAGCACCCAAAGTTACCCATCACCTCTTTAGGGTAAAAGTCCACCCAAATGGGACTGACCCAAAGCAAGGCCCAAAAGCCTGCCACAAGTCTAAAGCACCTTCCAGTGGGGACCCATAGACAAGGGTCAGAATCAGTCAGATATGTCTGTGAGGAAAAGAGCAATCAAAATCAAAATGAACGCTGCCATTGTTAACCTCTCTATGGTCTCTCACCCACGTCTGTTTCAATCAGTGCAGGCCAGTGCAGCTTCTTTACATGTCTCTCTGCTCCTTGTGCCTCTTCTGGCCTCCATTCTGCATCCTTCCTTTTCCAGTCTCCTCTTTCTCTTTCTCCTTCTCTTTCTCTTTCTCTCTTCTCCAGCTTCTAATCTTTTCTGCTCAGCTCCACCCTCCCTTGGGTGGGGCAGGGAACCTGGAACCTCCCCTTTTCCTGGGGACCACTCTGCTACATGTCTTGAGAGCACAGCCTACCTTGGAGGGGCTTCTCAGGGCCTGAGTCCAGGCAGAGTGAAGTAGGTCTTGGAACACATATATTTATTAGGCCTCATTGGTAGGGTGTCTTGGGGTTCCCAGGCTAAGACTGCACTAATAAATTCAAACTAAAAAGGGGGGGGGGGAGTTGGTAAACTTCATGGGGGTCTTCAGAGGGGCACACAAGGAAAGCACCGGGAGGTAGGGGAAACTTGATCCCAAGAGTTGTTGGGGGAGTCTTATCTGGAACTGACAATTGCCTGTGACAACACAGGCTGTTTATCTCGGGTTTGTGCTTGTCTGCACAAAAGAGGCTAGGGCCAATTTAAGGTCCCTGCAGGCTGCTTTGCAAACAAAACAGGTGTTAAGACAATTGTACCATGGAGTGGTTTATTTAGTTCAAATCTTGACACCACCAATTTCAGAAATGTACTATAAGAGAAGAGATTCATTCATTCAGCAAATTTTTATTGAGGGCCTACTGTGTGCCAGTGTAAACATAGAGTAATTAATAAAGCAGAATTCCTAATCTTTAGAGTTTAATCTTTGGAGAGGGTAGATATTAGATAATCTCACAAGTAGTCAGAGCAACTGCACTGGTAAAATAAATTGGTCTTGGGAAGCTGAGGTAGGGATTCACTAAGACCCCAGCCCCTCAAGTCACAGCCCCTCAAGTCCCCTTGTAAATGACCCTGGGAATTTTCAATCAGTCTTTGAATCTGTTTTGCTAGTCTCTTCATCTGCCTATAGCAAAACGTTTCCTCACGCTGTAGTCCAAGTCCTGGCAGGAAAGCCTAGCTGCTGCTGCTACTTACCCTGCAAGGGGCCTTAGACTTCATCTCCCTGACCCACGTATGTTTCTAATGAGTGAACAGAGACCCAGAGGAGGGGAGGGAACAAACATTACTCAAGGAACAACTATTCTATTCTAAGCACTGTCAGTTGTTACTATAACTTATTTTTTTCAACAGCTCTATAAGGGCATTGTTTTAATCTCCATTTAATGGAAGAGAAAGTGGAGGCTTTGCAGTAATGAATAATGTGCCTAATTTCAGAAAACTAGTGTACTGGGATTCTAACCCTATTGTAATAGTATAATGGCAGATCCAGTGCTAGAACTCTCAGTGTTCATCTCAATAGTTCATATACATACACCTGGTCTTTTTTATTTGAGAATCAATTTACTAATTTAAAATGATTATTTTGATTTAAACTTTAAACACAAAGTATAAAGCACCCAGGAAAAATATGTAGTAGCTAATCCTGACCAACAACTTTGCCGTATTAAGTTTCCTAATGTGTAATAGGAGAGTAGAACTTGTGTTTAAAAATAGACATTAGGCAATCCAATGTGACTGAATTTTCATAAGGTCAAACATAGCAACACCAAAATAACTTTTTACTTGCTCTATGGGATCATGTGATAAATAAGAGGTATTTATCATAATAATATATAAAATTCAGATCCTCTGTTTAAAAGACAGAATTTGTATGAGATTTAACATAGTGTATGTTGAACTTTTCATAGTGAATATTTTTAAAAAGAGTGCATGAGGAGAAGAGAGGGAGACAGCTGTCACTGGCTGTTCTTGGTTTTAGTATCTCCAAGAGGGCTTTAATAAATCCCCTCTTCATCCAGTATTATTTTGGACATAAACCACGTTACACTGCATTAGAAAACCCTTGCTAGGAGAAAAGACTTGGATTATTATCCTAGCATCATCTCTTACTGGCTGTGTGACTTGGGGCAAGATAACTAACCTCTCTGCATCTTCATCATGGTGTTCAAGACCCTACCTGGACCTGCTTACTACCTCTCAGCTCATCTCAGGCCTCTCTGCCATGTTCACTACATTCCGGTGGTGCTGATGCTTTCTGAACCTCCAACATGCTAAACTCGTTGCTGCATCCAGACCTTTGTTCTTGCTGTTTTCTCTCCCTGAGCACATCTTTCCCAAATCCACTATTCAGGTTTCTGTGCCTATGTCACTTTCTTAAGGACGTTTTCCTGAGCCACCCTGCCTAAGGGATTCATTCTCTTCTTGTCTGTCACTATTGCTTAGTCACTATTTCACCTTGCTCTTCATAGAAGTTACCACTATCTGCAAGGGTATCTTTTTGTTTATTGCCACTGCTAGGATAGGAGCTCCTTGAGGGCAGGGCCTTGCCCTGCTTTTGGCACAGTCGGTGCCTAAGAAATGGTTGTTGAATAAGTTATAGGCTCTCTCCACCAAGATTTCTTCCCCAGGATCTCAGGTGTCCTTCTCTCTGACTTACACTATCATACATATCATCACAATCTTTAACAAATCATCCTGTTCTTAGATGCCAAAACAAGGGCACAGAGAATGAGAACTAAGTGGTCAGTGAGTTTGTCAAAGTGCAAATCAATAGAGAAATTTATGACTTATAAAAATGTAAACACCTTTCAGAGGATTTAAGCCTATCAGTATTGTTTTAAATTGGGCTCACTTTTGAAAAAATCCTTTCAAATACAGGATCTAAGACATGCCCCTGGAGAACAGGACACCACAAAGGGGAAAATGGATGCTTAGAGAAGACACCAAGGCAGGCTGGCACTGCAGCTGTGCCTCAGTCTACCCTGCTTGGAAGAATCAATCACAGATCTGCCTGGCTTCCATGTTATACAGTCTTCTCAGCTCTGCCCCTATTTTGTAATATCTCCCCAGCTCAGGAAGTCTGGTTCATGGAGTTGTGATACACATAATCTAAGGCAGATGCATATAAGTGACGGCAGGGAAAATGGTATCTTCCTGTCATGAGGTATATTTGTAACAAGGAGCTCTAAATGTTTATCAACCAATGAATGGATGTAGAAAATGTGGTATTTTCATGAAATGGAATATTATTCAGTTATTAAAAGGAGTGAAATACTGATTCATGCTACAACATGAATGTACTTTGGAAACAGTATGCTAGGTAAAAGAAGACAGACTCATATGATCACATATTGTATATTTCCATTTATATAAAGTGTCCAGAATAGATTTACCTATACACAGAGAATGTAGATTAGTGATTGCCTAGAGTTGGGAGGGGGATAGGGGAAGGTTCGGGTGGAGGTGGTGCTTTGGAGGTATAAGATTTATTTGGGGGTGATGAAATATTCTAAAATTGATTGTAATGAGGCTGTACAACTGTGCATATTCTAAAAGTCAATGAATTACACACTTTAATTGGGTAAATTACATTTTAGTAAAGCTATTTTTAAAAAATAGTTTTCCATTGAGGAAACAGTTGCCATTACTAAGGGCACTAAATGTTATGATTTTATTGTTGCCACTTCCATACCAGCAGCTCAATATTGCAGCAACTGCAACCTCCAGAGAAAATGAAGAACTCCCCCACCAGTAACTCTCAGTCAGTCTGGAATGGGTGTGAAGATCATTACCATTACCGGGGGAGCATCTGGCATTATCAGCTCTGCCTTCTCCGGCATCCACAGGTGGGAAATTCACCACAAGAGAAGAGAAGTTAGATGCTAGACTCTCAAGAGGATATCAGATGTCTACGGGAGCAACACAGGGAATTGGATTAGGCTTTGTTCAGGTCTTGTTACCCGCCCCTCAGAAAATTTAACACATAATGCGTTGGTATTTTTTTTTTAACCCATGGATTATTAAAAATAGAAAAAACTAGACCAAATTGAAATCCCTACCCAGATTTAACACCTAATCTCATTTCAGTTTCAACCTTTCCCAAAAGCATAATCCTAATCAGGAGTTTCCTAATCCGCACCAAAGAGGTAATCTGCCTGATGAGAGCCATCCCCCTTCCTCTGAGAGAAAGTGGCTTTGCCTGAAACAGTCTTTTCTTTTGCTAATAATCTTATCACACCTTCTTTCTGTCTACAATGCCCTCCATTTTGTGTGACCCCTTAGGGTATCTAAATAGGATTCTGCTCCATTTATGAATTGTTTAATAACATCAATTAGATCTCTAAACTTGTGAATTTTTTTTTAAACAGAATATTCAATACTTTACTTAAATAATGGAACAAATCAAACTAGTAATCTGTTTGCTATTGCCAGAGAGTTAATTGTTTTCTAATCCTTTTTCGTCTATTCGCCCAGGTCTGTCCTCCTTCAGAGAGTTGTCTTCCAACTCACAAGGTGGGCTGCTCTGACTCTGGTCCAGTGGGAAATGAGACTCTTAAGTTGTGTCAGATTCTCTTGTAACTTGGAAATGAAGGCACAGATTCTATTTTGATAGTTTTAGAAAAGAAGGTGTGGGGGACTAGTCTCAACTTTTAGAGATCTATCTAACTTTATTGTGATTTTTTTCAATGATATTTGTGAGACAGTATTAGCTTTTACATTTTTAAAAAGTGACTAGTTTTCTATTAGTTTTTAAAAAAGGCTTTAA
>PVIJ01011803.1:34768-52978 GCA_004024925.1 Scalopus aquaticus
GTACATGAAAAAATGTTCAACATCACTTATAATCAGGGAAATGCAAATTAAAACCACAATGAGATACCACCTCACCCCAGTGAGAATGGCGCACATTAATAAAACAGGCAACAACAAATGTTGGCGAGGATGTGGAGAAAAAGGAACTCTACTACACTGCTGGTGGGAATGCAAATTGATCCAACCACTATGGAAAGCTATATGGCGTTTCCTCAAACTGCTAGAAATGGAACTTCCATATGACCCAGCAATACCACTACTGGGAATATACCCAAAAGTCACGAAAACACTAATCCGAAAGGATACATGCACCCGCATGTTTATTGCAGCACTGTTTACAATAGCAAAGGTATGGAAACAACCCAAATGCCCAAAAATAGATGACTGGATCAAGAAGATGTGGTACATATACACAATGGAATACTATTCAGCATTCAAAAAAGACAAAAACATGCAATTCGCAGCAACATGGATGGACCTAGAGGGGATCATGATCAGTGAAATAAGCCAGAAAGAAAGAGAAAAATATCGAATGGTTTCACTTATAACAGGAATATAGGGGAGCCAAATAAGAAAGCAACATTCAGCAGGGAAGGAGGGGAGGGGGAGGGCTCAAAAGGGGGAGGAGGGGAGCACGGAGGACTGTGGTGATGGCTCCACGGGTGAACAGGTGGTGGTAACTTATGGGGAATACATAATAATGTAAAAGATACGAATAACAAAAATATTATATTAAAAAAATAAATAAAAAAGGCTTTAAATTTACATCTGTAAACTGTCGAAAATGTGGTAAAGAACATTAGCTAAAGTTGCTGAGCATAATTTGATGTCTGAGCTGGTACCCAGAAGAAGTAAGGTATTTAATGCTAAATAAAAGTTTTCTGTGAATATAGGGAGCCCAGAGTATAGAAGATGAATGAGGATGACCCTCTATACAAAGGGGAAGGATGGGGTCCTACCGTGAGTCTGAATGCACGAACATACTGAATGAATTTCTAAAACCTTCTAACAGTCTACTTTTCAAAATAGTCACCTACAAGGACAGCCATTGCTTCCAAATTCAGTGAGCTCAGCAAACCCTACCAATAACTAGGGGTGAGATTACTACTTCTCTCACCCTTTCTTTTTTTTTCCTCTAAAATACAGAGATCAGAAATGGGGAAAGCAATAAAACACCTTTTCAGAAAGCTAGGAAGGTTTTCATTTTTATTTTGTCTCTAAATCTTGGAATATAACTATTTAGTTATATATTATAAAGAAAAACTAGGAACTCCAAGACTCTGGGACTGAAAGTGCTATTAGGTACCATTTGGTGGCAGCTCTGCTGAATCCTGTAGTAAGAGAAACAGAGCAAACTGGGAGAAGGAGAGAGTGGGAGGAAGAGTGGGAGAGGGAGGAAGAGAAGAAGACAGAGACAAGCACCTCTTTTGGTCCTTGTGAAGCCTGGTGGTGAAGTACACCTCCTACTCTTGGATTCAGTGAGGAATCTCTGTTTACTTAAGTTAAAATGATTCTTAAAGCTAACTTGTGGCCCTTTGTCCCTTACCACCAAGAATGCCTTAATTCCTACTTAACATTTCTATCAGCATTATTTCTTTTCTCCTGTAGATCCTGACTACACATGTGCTATTCCTCAAAGTTAACCAAAAGGAGTCATGCTCCATGTTTCCAGAAATAATTTTATTTCATAACCAGGAATGTTTTGGACATCAGTAACCACAATGTGAAACCCCAAAGCTGCCATGAATTTGATCACCACAACATACTCCAAAAAAATTTGAAAAACCTTCTTCAGATCTGAAGGAACTAATCCTTCCCACCTACTAAAATCCCCATTGCAAGTATCTTAAACTATATTGAATATAGAGTCATAGACCCATAAGTGGTTTGTAATGACCTAACACCAACTTGAACATACTCCATTCAAGTGCTGGTAATGAAAAAATACTTGATGAATCTTAGATTGACCTCAAGAATCGAGTCCCAAGATTTTTTTGAATCTCCCTTGAACTAGTTAAGACTTTAGAATTTTCAGATCTCCAGCTGATTATTTCTTTGGGCCTCAGACTCAAAGATGTAGGTGGGTGTGGGAGTAAATGACAATATGAACACACAGGGATGCCACATGTTCCTGGAGTAGAACATGAGCGAGTACCAGTTCTCCGTTCCTCTCTTTAGGGTAATCTGTCAGGACAGCCTGACTTGAGCAGTTTTGTGGGGCCATATTGCTGATTGCTGTTCCCCAGTGACTACTCCTTACCCCACACTCTTGTTTGGGGTATAGTCCCAGATATGCAAATAACTGTCCTTGATTTGTGTTTTGTTTAAACCAGGAGTGAAATTCCATCTGGACTGTATCTGTCTCACTGGTGTCTTCTCTCAGATTTCCTTGGTCAGCTTGTCAGAAAATGTTAAAGCTTTGATGTTAGTTTGATGTTTTTTGAATCCAATGCAGGGTCATATTAAAACATACTAGTTCTATAACCCTACTGAAATAATTGTCAGCTTTGAACCAGAAAACAGACAGGGGTGATGTACCTGCTGTCACTGAGATGTATAAATGGAACAGCTCTCTGTGTAACTTTATGAATGTTTTTTCTTTGAATTTGGGTTTTAACATTAGAGAAGTGGCAGTCCATCATTAAAGGAATTTCTTTTTTTTTTTAAAGATTTATTTATTTATGCATACAAGCTGGGGTACAGACCAGAGGTGTGGGGCAGTGAGAGGGTTCACCACAGACAGAGCGGGGAGCAGAACAGGCAGATCTACTGAAGTACACTGCTGAGGGGAGCAGCGGGCAAGGCAGGAGAGGTCCACTGTACCATGTGGGAATCTCCCCTGCCAGGCGTGGAACTCACATCGCTGCTCCACAGTGCGGCACTTTAACCCACTGCGCCACCAAGGAGGCCCTAAAGGAATTTAATTTTACATTTCTGTTTTGTTTATGGACTGTGTGTAACTTGTCTTTGGAACACGTAGAACACACTCATCTATGTTGACTGAGAGAATGAGTAATGAATGAGTGATTCAGGGAGGAATAATTAGAAAACTCATCAGTTTTGTATAGTTACACTTTCCAGGTAATTATTGTTAAAGAGATGCCTCCTCTCTTAATTAATTTTGGCTTTATTAGTAAATTAAAGTGGATTTGTAAATCTTCAGAGTTTGGGCAGCACAAGTTTAATTCAACATTGGAAAAGAAAAGGAACAGAACAACCACATGGAAAAGTAGTGTCTCCATAGCTGGAGGGTGCCCTTGTGTCTCCAGCAGAATCTCCATGAGGTTGATCAAAACAGGCCCAGGGGAGCCAACCCACTATTTGCCCAGCCTCCGCTGACATAGGCAGAGGGAGCCTCCAGGAAGCCCAGCACTGGGAGGCTTTTCACCCTCCCTCCGCTCATCTCAGCATCACTTGCTGGAGTGAGGTCTTGGCATGTTATTATTTCCTCTTTAAAATGACAGAGAAAAGACAGTTGTTGCCATGTACTATACTAGGCTTAAGGACAAACCCTGATGCCATCTAGTAGAGGAGCTGGTTTTATTTTTAAATGCACTGTTATTTTCAAGGCCACAATTTCAGGGCTCTTTTTTTTTTGTGTGAACTTACCAAGAAAGATCACTGGAGGATCACTAAGGAAATAGGAAAATCCAACAGATTTCTCCTACTTTTTGGAGCAATTAGCCTTCATCCTTCATGATCTTATGGAGTTACAATTTTAGTTAAAAAAAAAAAAAAAAAGTTAGTGGAACAGCAGGGGAGAAGTCTATCCTGACTCACAGATTTATTTTAAAAGATCCCAGCCTGACACATTCTATTCAGATGAAGCGCTCGGTTACTTAGTAACCACCCCCCAACCTTTAGGGGAATTTGACAGCAGTAGTTGGTGGGGTAAAGCTTCTGCTCTGTGCTAATCCTCAGTAGCTGTTGAAGAATTCCAGTGCTCAAGAGTTAAGCCTGTATTTAACTCCTGAGCTGGAAATCCCAGAATATGAATGTTCTTACCTTCCATGTTTTTTCATTTACATCCTCAGTCAAGGGTAAAGTTGCCTCTGCTTGTTTTCTTTTCCTCACTCTTACATCTACCTGTATCAGTGATTCTCAACTAGTATGTCTCAACTACTATGTATCTGAAGATATTTTTGGTTGCCACAACTGGGTGCAGACACTACTGGAAGGAACTTTTGGATGCTACTAATCACTCTCAGCATACAGGAGAGCCTCCCACAACAACATCAAAATTCGGTGTAACCCAAAATGTTGATGGTGCTATTGATGAGGTGCTCCAATATCACACATAATTGACTTGCCCATGTTTTGATCTGAAATAGTCATTAAGATGGGGAACCATAGTTCATTTATTTTGGTTCCCACACCTGGCATCTTTTTGCCCTTAGGTTTCTATACCAGCAGAGAATGTAGTGGGTAAAGAGTTTGTCCTTTTCTCTGGTGGATTCAGATGTCTTCTTGCAGTTTATTTAATTGAGTCATTGCTCCCCAGCTCTTGGTCATGAATTGATTCCTCATTCCAGAACTCAAATTGCTCTTTTAACTCTAGGTAGATAGTATTTCCTCTGATTCCAGAGTTCTGATGGTCATGTAACACCTTTATCACTACTAGGTAGACATATCCTACTTGAAGTGAGTGGAGAAGTTTATGCATGCAGCCCATATGTAATATTTTGATTGGGCATGGGTGAAAGTAGGAGAGAAGGAAGGTAATGATTATTGTGAAACCTTATATTTTCAAATAGATGATTCTTTGAGGAGTCCTGGTTGTAAGGTCCAGTGCATGTCTTAGGCACACAATGGGTCAAGTTACCTTTGTTGTTAGTAGCAAGTATAAGTGTAACCCACCCTTAACTAATTATCAGGATTGTTTAAAGCTCTGGGAAAGACTGGGCAATGGGTATTTTCCAATCTGCTTGGAGGCTGGAGTAGCACTTGAAAGCACTGGCATAATACCCATATATGCGCCACTGGATCTTAGGGTTTTCAAGAAGATTACAGGCTTTTGTGAAAATGCCCTAAAGCACACCCAGACATACCAGATGGCTCTACACCTCCCTCCCTCCTTTTTCACATGTTATTCCTTTTACCTGAATTGCCTCCAACCACTTCCCAATCTGGTCCTCCTGGGAAATTCATTTTTATTTTGCAAAATATTACATCAGCCTTTTAAACTCTGTGGTTATATTTCAGACCCCTGTTCTCACACATGTATTCACACCACCTGCCCCAACCCACCCCAAAGTTAAAACATTTCTTCCTCTGTACATTCACATCTGATGCCTTTGGCACATTCTTTCTGCAATTGCACATTTCCTGCTCTGTTATAAAGATCTGTTTATCGATATGCTCCATGCTAGCCTCTAAATTCTTGGAAGGTGTAGTGTTATTCCTCTTTACATTCCCATTACATTGCACATTATGAGTATTTCTTAGAATTTAAAAAGAGAATTTCTTTTATTTATTTTGCCAGGCAGTTTTGTTTTGTTTTTTAATTTGCAACATGATATTGAGTAACTGGGTAATCTCTGGTAATGGGGTTGAAATAGGAGTTGTGGTAGTTAAGGGAGACATTACGTATCAATGATAGATTAATTTTTACAAGAACATTTCATTGTGTAATAAAAATTATATGTTTATATACACATATACACATACCTGCATATGTATATACATGTATATGAAAGTGTTTTTTATGTCAAAGAGTACAGATATTTAATGTTGGGATGAGTTATGTAGTTAGGTTTTGTATTAGATAAAGCAATGCTAACAGCTGTGACAAATAAAATCTTAGTGACAGCATAATAGAAGTTTTTCTTGAACTCACATACAAAGCCAAAGCAAGTATTCCTGGTTGAGCAGCTCTCTCCCATGTAGTGACTCAGGGACCCAAGCATCTTACCTGCTGTGACTGCTCTCTTCAGTATTTGGCATTCAAGGTTGCCATGCTTCAAGCTGTGGGTGGAAACACATATGGAGGGTCATGTGTAGGAGATTGTAGTAATCTGTGCCTAGAAACGGCTACATTACTAGATCTCACTTTCCATTGGTAGAACTCCATCACTTGGCTGCCATCTAGTCAAGATAAGAAATAAACTTGCTAAGCTACCCATTTCTAATAGTAAAGAAACAATTCTGTGTATGCCAAACAGAAAATAGAATTTTTTAGAAGAATCTCAGAAACTCACACACAGTATGAATGATAGACTGGAGAACCGGGCAGGAGCCAGAGGAGACTGACTATCTGATTATCTGGCCTGGTGTCATGAATTTACAGCCTTGCAGTCATTTTGCTTGACTGGATAAGTCACTTACCTGATTGTTATAAGGTTGGAGAATAGATGGACCCCAACTAGCTTAGCCTGAGTATGGCAGGGCTAAAATACCAGTGTTCTATCATCTTATTCAGAGTAAAATCCAAACTCTTCCGATGGTCTATAATTTCAGATGAACTGGCCCCCTGCTGTTTTCTGACCTCACTCCTTATCTCTTTCTCCCTCTGCTCCAGTACAGTCCCAGTTTTGCTATTTGTGCTCTCTTAAAATTTGCATGTTCACTCCCTTACCCCTTCAAATCTCTGTTCAAATGTCTTTTTGAGAGGTCTTCCTTGACTTCCTTACATACAATAGCACCCCAGTCTCACCACCACCCTCCGTCCCATTTATTGTCTTTTATTTTATTTTATTTTATTTTATTTATTGCTCCCTAACATTTGTCCATTCAATTTATTTATTCTGTTTTCCCCTATAATAGAATTTAAGCAATAGGAGAACAGAGACTTTGTTATTGTTGTTGTTTTACAGGCTAAAAACCAGACCCTGGGTGAGTGTCAAAGAGAGCACTAGGACCCAGCTTTTACAATCTGATTATTATATATATATAATCTTTTTCATAATCTGATTCAAATTGTCAACCCTTATTCTTTGCAGTTCATGGAAATTTTGGATATAATATTATTTATCATTACTCATATTACCATGAGTAATATACTTTGAAATTTGGTTTATGTTGCTATAAAGTTCATGTCAATCACTAGTTCTGAAGGCTGTTGCAGATAAAGACATGCTTGTGTCTATGCGCATGTAAAGATGACCCATCTGTGATCAGGGCATTGCCAAGTCTAACAGCACATTTCTTTTGGTCTGAGTGATCCATGTTATCAGTTTATGATGGATACTTACAAGCACGTAGATTAGCTATCATATCTTGTTTTCAAGCAATGTCCTTTAGGCTTTACCAACTACTGCAAGTGTGACTGTTGGTTTGTATTGGGTCTGACAAGTAGAATTACTACACAACACCTTTTTCCCTGCATAAGTTCTGAAACAATTGAAAGAAAATTTCAAAAGAATGACAGACCTCAAAATATCAACTTTATTACTGATAAAGCTGATACCAGAGAATGTGACTTAGATATAGGGTAACAATGTGCTATTTATTTATTTTAGATCTATTTTTATTTATTTATGCCTTCAAGAACTAGGGTGTAGGCCAGAGGTGCTGGGGGTGAACAGATTCATCAGACAGAGTGGGGAGCGGGACAGGCAGTTCTACTGAAAGACTATGCTGAGGGGAGCAGTGGGCGAGACAGGAGAGGTCTGCTGAGCCACTAACTGGGGGATCGAACTCAGGCTGCAGTGCCTGGCAATAGCTTGATCGTGCTGAGACTTTAACCCCTGTACCACCAGGGTGGCCCCACAATATGTTTTTTAATACCATCTCTGGGGCACTTATAGTTACTCCTCACTTAATAGCATAGGCACAGAGTAAAATGGAGAAAAGTGATAGAGAGAAACTAGGTCAGGAAGGAGAGTTAGAGTAGTAGATGTCCTTCCATGTGGAAAGAAAGACCTCAAATAAGAAATTAGTGTCCGAAATAATAAATGTATGGCTATGATTATTTTAAGAGATCTTACAGATTAAAAAAAAAACTCCTTTAAAAATATTTAAAATTTTTTCATATCCCCTAGTTTATTCATAAACCTTGTGTATATATATGGAGCAGGAAAGTATTCACTCACCACAAATTGTTCTCATCTAGACTGGGAGAAAGATGACTGTGTCTAGCAATGCTCTTGCATAGGTGATGACTTAGGCAAGTACCTAGTTTGCCTTACTGTGGAGCTGCCTCCAATAGTAGCATCCAAATACACCCTAGACATTGGAAGCCTAAAATAAGGGAAAATTAGTTTATATTTCTACCACAAATCCACAGCTTAGACCAAATTGGTTAGTTTGAAAAGAATTGTAAACATCTTTTTGAAATTTTGCACCAATTGATTGATTGTTTTGATGTAACAAATCATGTGTGACATAGAACTTGAATGAATCTTGACTTTGGACTTCAACTTGAAATCAGTTGAAAGTCAATGATGATTTGAAGAAGTCATTGTCTTGAAATTCATCTGAAATAGAAATTTCAGTACTTGCTAATGAATGAAAACTAGAGATGTGCAGAAAGAACAACATAAACTCTTTTAACTCCTTTCTACTAAGCCTAAATGACTGGAGTAACCAGAGTACCCCCATTTTGGCTATAAACAGACTGATGACCTAGGCAAGCTAACCACTCTTCATCACAGGCTACGGTATAATATACTCATCATTTTGAGTTGCAGTTTTGCTTAAAGGTCAGATGTGATTATTCCCCAAACTCTTTTATACTAGTTGTACTTGTTATTTTTATTACAAGACTTAATTAAATATTACTGAAGCAAATGAATATAAGTGCAAAAGTAAAAGAGTTTTTCCTCTAAAAATGAAGATGAGTGTTTCGAAAAGACATCTTAAGAAAACGTTTTAAAGAACCACCAAAAGATCTGTCTGGTTCCCGCTCACAGAAAGTTTACAGCATTGTAGAGTAGATACAATATATGTAAAATTACTCTAATGTATAGAGGTAAATGCCATAGGAAAAGATTACATGAAGATCCCAGAAGTTCAGAGGAAGAAAATTACTTTTGACTCACCAATCAGTGATGGTTACGTGGAGGAGTTGGTATATGAGCTGATCATTGAGTGTAAAGTTAGGATACACAGAGATGATTCATTCCAGATGAAGAGAAAGATATAAGAAAAAGTGTAAAGGGTAAGGTCAATGTTAGACTGGAGCACAGGGCTCACAAAAGGGAGAAAGGTAAGGTAAAGCTAGAAAGACAGCCTGATTTCAAATAGTAGAGATCGCTAACTTCAAGGCTTTGAAATGTCTGTCATTGTGAAAATAAGATACTGACTCTTCTCATCCAGAATGAACTTAGGGCACAATAATGCTGTATAGTAATTTTTTTCGTGGTTTCATTACTCTCTAATGACTTAAAAGCTCCTGTTAACTTAAGCTATTTTATATTACTTTTTGTTCAGCATTGTATATAATAAATTTTCTGCGAAGGACTTTGTATTCAATTAATTCTTGATGAAATATTATAGAATTAGTCATTATGTTTTTAGAACTTGGTTCTTTTTTAAGGTCCACATAGCATATTAACGATTTGTATTTTAAGCTCACAAGTTTGCTTGGAATTTGATGCTTTACAAACACGTTTTACAAAGTTTACATTAAAAGCAGAACCATATCAGACTTCATTGATGTGGCATAACAATTGATATTAAGTCTGATACAGTTTTGTAAAAGAAAACCCTGCCCATTACTTCGTTAGTGCTTTGTGATTGTGTGAATGTAAAATAAGGCATCATGAGAATCTAAGGTATGTTCATAATTATATTCCTATAAGGAATTTTAATGTCACTTTATTTTAATTTTTTTTTCTGTGTAGAAGAACTGGAGTGTAGGACAGAGGTGCAGGAGGTGAGAGGGTTCACCAGAGACAGAGTGGGGAGTAAAACAGGTGGAATTACTGAAATACTCTGCTGAGGGGAGCAGCAGGCAAGACAGAATAGGTCTGCTGTGCCTTGTGGGTTAGGTCTCTGGCCAGGGATGGAACTCATGCACTCATGCTGTAGCAGGATAGTGCTGAAACGTAACCCCTAGGCCACCAGGGAAGTCCCTTAATGTTACTGCTGGTCAAAAGAAAGGACTAACCAGTTTCTAGACTACAAGTTTTGAGTCCAACAGAAGAAAAAGATATAGTAGCTATAAATAATAGCTTCCAAGTAGAAAGTTTGAGGACTTGTTTCACTTCTTCAGAAGTGTAAGGTTTTTTTTTTTTCCTTAAAAATGAGTGCCAATTTAAAACAAAGATGTTGATGATGAAATTATGAAAATAATTATTTCTGTAGCTCCACTTTGATGGCTAGCCATTTTCCTCTTTAAAAATTTCAATTTGAGGGCCTCCCCGGTGGCGCAGCGGTTAAGCGCTGTGCTGTGGAGCTGCCCTGCGACACGAGTTCCACACCCTGCCAGGGAGAATCCCACATGGCGCGGCAGACCTCTCCTGCCTCGCCCACTGCTCCCCTCAGCAGTGTATTTCTGATCTACCTGTTCTGCTCCTCACTCTGTCTCTGGTGAACCCTCTCGCCGCCCCACGCCTCTGGCCTGTACCCCAGCTTGTACGTATAAATAAAAAAAAATCTTAAAAAAAATAAAATTTCAATTTGAGAGGCTACTAGAAAGAATGGGAACAAAGTGGGTGGTGGCTCCAATGGCCTAGGGTAAAGGACTTGAGTGCTTTCATGGTGAGAGTGGTGTGGTAACATACATCTGAGGAGGTATGAACATATTCCCTTAAATCATGTATAGTATTGTAAACCAATATTATCTCAATAAAAATATTTCAATTGAATATATATGTATTCCCAGTCTCTGGTTTCCTCACTTCTAAAGTGAGAAACATTATAGAAAAATAAGGACCTTTCCATTCAGGATTAATACTTAATTTTCATTAAGTTACTAATTTCTGTTTCCGCTAAAGTGAATGAGGGAGAGCAGGTATGTCTCAAAAGTGTGACCCCTGCTTAAATGGAAATAGAGATTTTCTAATACGGTCGGTCATCATATTCCAAGAGCTGATCCTTCATTTTTGAGCTCTAGAAGTTATATTTTTTTCAGCACATTTACTGAAATTCATCTGTTGATTTATACTAATATAACTCATAAGAATGTGAATAAATTCTCTGACCACAATGTAATTAAAGTAGAAATCACTAACAAAAAGACAACTAAGAAATCCCTATGTATTTTAAAGTTGAGAAATACATTTTTAAATAATCTCTACCTTGGCTAAGAAATCACAATAAATATTCAGACATATTTGCCATCAATAATAATGAAAACACTCTTCACAACCTTTATGTGATTGACCTAAATCTTTGCTTAAGGAGAATTGCATATCCTTATACTCATATATTAGAAAAGGAGGAAGGTGGAAATTAATGATGTAAGAGTCTTTCTCAGGAAGATAGAAAAAAATGCAAATTAAACACACAGAATTTGAAGAAAGGAAATAATGAAAAGCAGACACTTATGAGATAGGAAAATCAATAAAGCCAAATTTAATTTGAAAAGATTACCAAGTAATAACCTCTGGTAAAACTTATGAAGAAAAAAACAGAGGGAGAAGGCACAAATAATGATATTTGGAGTGAAAAATTGGATAAAATTTTAGGTCTTCCAAAATTTTAAAGATCCTTAAAGGGATATGATGGAAAAACTTAATCCAATACTCTTTAAAATTTTAGGTTAAATACACCATTCCTTAGACTAAACATACCAAAATGACATGAAAAGAAATAGCAATTCCAGTAGTCACATAACTATTACATAAAAAATGATTACATTGCTAAGTAAAAACTTACCACAAAGAGGACTCCATCACCAATAAATCTACTAGTCAAGAGAAAATTAATAAAATGTTCCACAAATGTCCAGAAAACAGTGAAAGAGAGACTACTCAAAAATTTGTTCTATGAAGTGGCACAGTCTTGATATGAAAACCTCACAAGCACACTGTGTGGCCAGTTATTCATGAAGACAGGAGCAAAGTTTTGAAACAAATTATTAGTAACCAAAATCTAGCATATTAAAAGCATACTGTATCACAACCACATGAAGTCATTTCAGGAGTTCAAGGTTGGTTTGACATTTGGAAATCAATCATTGTAATTCATCAAATTAACAAAATAAAGGATGGGATTATCTCTATAATTGTATACAACTGTTTGATGAAATTTAACTTTGACTCACTATTAAAAAAAATTCTCCTAGCAATTAAAAACAGAAAGAGGAAACTTCCTTAATCAAACAAAGGTTATCCTCAAAAGGGAGGATCCTCAAAAAGAAGGAGGAGTCTTTGGCACTTGGTTCTGGAATTAGCTTATTCTTTTCTTGATCTAACTTGGATCTGCTGCATCTTCCTTTTGCCCAGCTCTGAAAGGGTGAAGGAAATGAGCTACTCAGGTCATCCAGATGTGTCAATCGTCCCTCCCACAGATAAATTTATATGGGAAGTCAATCAATAATTACAAGGTTGCTCTGTGAGAATCAGAAAACAAATGAAATGATGTCCATAACCAATCCAATATCCCTTAACTATAAAAAATTATATATAGATATATGTAATTATATAGAAGATATATATAGATATATATATGTATCTATATATATCTTCATATATAAAACACTTGTGTTCCTGAGTAGTAAATGCATTCTGAACTCTATGGGAACAATTTCCCTTCTATAGAGAGAAATTGTTTCTTTATTGAGTGTAATATGAATACTTGAGTCCTGGTGTTTCGCATGCAAATAAGTCATTATATGATTCTTTCTGGCTCTGTGATTCTTCTATTCCTTTGCTTCTCTCCAGTAATCCAAATATCCCGAAATACCTTGGATTTTTCAGTGAGTCAGACTGATTTATTCATATGCACATTTTGCAGATATAACATTTTCCTGGAATGCCCTCCTCATCCTCTCAAACACCTCAACACCTCATCAGTTTGGCAAACTCCTATTTCCTCTTCAAAATTCAACCCAAGTATCTTTCCTCTGTGAAGTATTCCCTTCTTTATGTTCTCACTGTCTCTCTCTTATTTTCTGTAACACTACTTATCACACCATATTAAAATGTTTAGTTTTGTCTCCCGATTAGATTTTTCATTTTTTAAAAGAAGATTCTGTGTCCTTGTATTTGTATTCCTAGTATTTAAACTCAATGAAATTTTATTAAATGAAATAAATGAGTGAGTGGATAAGCAAACAATTGAATGAATCCACCTCAGTAGGACTTTTATCTTTTTATGACACCATTTGAGTATTCTGCTAAGTACTCATGAACTCATTCTAGCTAGTAATGAAAACTTCTCTGGTTGAGCACATTGAATTTACAATTAATAATTAACTCTAAATTGAATTTATAATAGCTTTGTAACTACTACAATCATGGGCATTCAAAATGCTGACTTTCCAATGCATGTCATAATCTTAATCTTTAGTTTCCCCCCTTCTATTAAGTTAAATTGAAAGGAGGGGGGGTAGTAGGAATTGAAAGTTCTGAGGAATAACTTTAATTAGGCATGTAAAAGAACCGGAAGAAATTTTTTAAATAAGTTTCAGTCCTGAACCAAAATAAGGTATTTATTCCTGATTAAGTTCAGTAGTTTAATACCAAAGCAAATAAGAGCAGAGTTGCCAAGGAAATGGAAAAAATAATTCTTCCTACTGCTTTCCAACCCTTAGTGCTCACAGTGTATGTCGAAAAATAATATTCATGGTCCACTGGGGTGAATAAATGAGGCTACTTGCTATTGAAGACCAGTGAGAGGCTCTAGCTGTCCCAGGCTCTACCTGGCTCAGTGAGAGTGAAGGAGATCAGGATCTCTGATCCATACATCTTTGTAGCAGTCTGCTGGAAAACTCCAAAGTTTGAGAGTAGGGAGTAGACTATGCTCCCACTTATGCAAGGAGTTATGTTTTTGACCTTCAGCCTAACCTAACAAAATAGGAAGGGTTCAGAATAAGCAAGAAAGGTATGCATTATTTAAGTTTCATAGCTAGGATTATTTAAGCCAGTGATCTTCAACTCTGGTTATATATTGGAATCACTTGGACTATTTTAAACAAAAAAACATGAATGCTTAGACCTTAAACTGGTATAGTCAAATCATAGTCCCTGGGGAAGGATATGGTATAGTACCTGCAGTTCTTAAATGCTCCCCATAGGTGATGCTAAAGTGTGTCTAGAGTTGAAGTGTGTCTAGTGATGAATAAAAATAAATTATTAGCAAAGGGCAGCTATTTTAACTGAATGTTTTTTTGAAGTGCCTTCATTTTATAGGCACTTTTAAATTATTAAATTTTAGCATCGAGGTTTGTTTTTTGTTTTTCTTTTCTTTCTTTTCTTTGGGGGGGGTATTCTTATTGTTGTAGAAAGAGCATAAGACATCAGTAATTTGTATTTATCTGAAATTGTAACCCTGTTCCTAGAGTGGATGAATATTGGGTATAGTCCTTGTAGTCCTTCTAGCTCACATATGTGAAAAGTCTGCACTGAGAGATATAGGAAAAACTCAAATTCACACAGCTGAAGAGTGCCTGTTCAATTCTCTTACAAAAACTCCAAGTACAAGTGTCTTCTACTGAGAAAAATCTAAAAATATGCAGGAATTCAAGGACATAGCCTTTGGAGTTTTAATCTTGAACTTAATATTTACAAAGTGATACAAGTAATGGCCAGGAATCATAACAGTGAACGTTCGTGAAGATAAGCCTAGAAGAGTAGATAGAATTTAGATGCAGAAAAGATGGATTAAGGTGGTGGATAGGGTGTCTGAATGGAGGACCAATGGGAGTACAGGGGAAGGGGAGCTATAAGAAAATTACGGAGAAGAGTGCTGTGGAATCTGAAACAGCTTCAATGGCAACTGAAGTCCCAAAGGGGCAGCCAAAGTCAGTTACCTCCTGAGAGAGTATGAGAGAAGTCCATGAAGACTGTCTTTGCAAACACTGCTATTAGCTGCAAATGCCCACACCCAGGGTCCCTGAATCTCTACTCCAGAGGTTGTATGGAATATCTGATTACAGATGATACTTACTGAGCACTAGCTACATGCCAGGCACTTTTCCTAAGTATTTTGTGTGGCTAATTTAATCCTCCCAACAACCCCATGAACTGGGTTCTATTAATATCCCTGGCTCACAGATGAATAGTACAGCACAGTAGGCTGACATTTTTTGTGATCTTCAGTGATCTGTTTTCCCTGACTCAGGGTTCCCATATTATATTTACCGGAAAGCAAATAATGTAGTTAAAATGGAAATGTGCCTTTAGGGGTAGAGCAAAAGTGGGTACTTGAAAATAAAGTCAGCTAGGATCATAGAGCTAAAGACTTTGAACTTGTTTTCCTGCAGGTACAAGGAATTTACGGAGATTTTTGAGCAGGGAGTGGCATAATGAAAATTTTTAGAAAAGCTGGTTTGAAAAGATGGACAGGATGGGTTGCTGGTAGGAGAGAGTGGGAGTTAAATGTGGTAACAGCTGACCAGTTAAAATGCTGATGGACTAATCGAGGGGTGACATGGTAAAAGCTAGGCCAGGCTGTTAACAGAGAGAGCACAGATATAATTGCTGTTATGAAGGTCCAGAGTGAGCCTGAGTGACAGGGAGGCTAGGGGAGCAATCTTGATAAGGGAATGTTGTGAATTCAACTTTAATTTTTTTTTGAGTTTGCGGGATATTGATTTATTCCAGCCTGGGATATGTTATTATATTTGGCATCCTGACTTACATATTTAAAATGTATACTTGCCTATATTTTGTATACTTGCCCATTTTTTATATGGATGGCAATAGTTACCTATGTATTTTAATGCTGTTAATCCTTTACTTGGTTAAAGTATGATATTGACTTATTATAATAAGTAATTAATATAATATTACTGTTATTATATGCAATTTATTAATATTACTATTATTTGCTATAGGTTATCAGACCAGGATGAAGAAGGCAAGACCAAAGAAAAGTGTATCATCTCTGACCCCTCCTTTTCCATGGTGACAGTTCAACAGGAAGATAGTGGAATAACCTGGGAGACCAACTCAAGTAGGTCTTCCACACCTTGGGCTTCGGAAGAAAGTCAGACTTCCGGAGTGTGTAGTCTGGAAGGGTCAACTGTGAGTTCTCCTCCAGGGAATGTTTCCTTCATTGTAAATGAAGTTAAAAAGACTCGGAAAAGAAAGTCTAAATCAAAGCATGGCTCACCATCATTGCGCCGGAAAGGCAACAAAAAAAGAAATTCTTTGGAATCTCAAGATGTTCCAGAAAACAAAGAGAATCCTTTAATTTCAGAAAGCCAGAAACTAAACACTCAAAAAGAGATGTCATTTGTTGGCATTTATGATACAATTAGAAAAAAGAAGGCCACCTCTAACACACCTCCTATTACTGGGGCAATATACAAAGAGCATAAGCCATTTGTGTTAAAGCCAGTCTACATAGGAACCGTACAATATAAAATTAAGATGTTTAATTCAGTTAAAGAAGAATTAATTCCTCTACAGTTTTATGGAACATTACCAAAGGGTTATGTAATTAAAGAAATACATTATAGGAAGGGGAAAGATGCATCCATTAGTCTAGAGCCAGATAGTAATTCTAACATAATTTCCAAAACAGGCAAATCAGTAGCCCAAAATATAGAAGAGGATAAAGTAAAAGAGCTTGCTTCACCTTGGAGAGGTGCACACTCCTCCAAAGGGTCAAAGTCCCTGACCTCCTTATTCAGTCGTGAAGATCAAAAGAAAATGCATATTGATTCTCCCCAAAAGGGGACATCTGCCAACAAGCAAACAGTTTCCTCTTTTATGAGTAAAGACACAGCAGAACAAGAAGAGCTTAGTGCTCCACCATCAGTGCTAGGTGATGAAGAAAAATCCAGTGACATGGAGACTTTCTCTCTCACACCTGATACATCTGAAACTGTATTCCTGGAAACAGCAAAGGGAGGATTTGAGCCTGATTTACAAGAAACTATAAATTCAGGGCTTGACTCTTCAGTCTTACCACCGTCAGCAGATAAGGAAAAGATGGAAGACATGTATTCTGATGACAATTCCATCTCACTGGAGGCAGAGAATGAGTCTCTGGAAACAGCTTCACCAGGTCTGGCAGCATCTTTCCAGGAAGGTTTTGGCCTAGAGAGAGAAGAACAGGACCTGACTTCACTAGAAAGGGCAGAATCAGTCTCTGAAGAACTGACTTCCTCTCATCTCGATGTCAGAGGAGAGAAGGAAGAAAACGTGCCTGAACCATCTGTTTCTCTTTCTGAAAAACCAGAGAAAGAAGAAACAGAAACTTCTCTACCAATATCTACTACCCCTGAACCTGAAGAACTAGGTTATCCTGAAAGTCCACATGTCTCTGAGAAGCCCTTCCCACCGTCTTTGGCCCCTGAAGTGGAGCAGAAGGAGGAGCAGCCCGTTCTTTCAAAACTCACCCCTACACCTGAACATGTCTCATTGTCTGAGGATGAAATGGAGGAAAGTGAATCTGTTTCTGTGGATTCTGCTTTTGTGTCAGAATATTCAGTCCCTCAGGATTTGAACCATGAACTAGAGAAGCAAGAAGTAAAGCCAGTTTCTCCATCCAGCATTAAAGCTGTATCTGAACCTGAAGTTTTGTCAGAAGAGAATGAGGACCTTGAGCCTTATTCCCCAGTTTCAACCCCTGCATCTGAATACTCTCTCCCACCATCCACAACCAAGAAAACTTCAGAAGGTCAGTCGTCACCGTTTTCAGCAGCTACCCCAGAACACATGGCCCTGTCCGAGGAGGAGATCTCAGAAAGCGGGCATCATACACCAGACTCCACATCTGCTTCTGAATACTCAACGCCGTCACATTCAACAAAACAGTCACTAAAGGAAACAGTTGACCATGTGTCCCCATTAAAACAAAAAGGTGCTTCTGAGCACAAGATTCTGTCAGAAGAAGAGAAGGAAGACGCTGGGTTGTACTCCCCAGAAGTGGCCTCTGCACCTGAACATTCTCTCCCACCAGCCACAACTGAGAAGACTTCAGAAAACCAGCCACCACTGTTTTCAGCAGCAACACTGGAGCGCATGGTCCTGCCTGAAGAGGGCCCAGAGAGTGAGCTTCACACACCACAATCAACATTGCCTTCCCAATCTGCAGCTCCAGCAAATGCAACACAGGAATCCCCAAAGAAAACAATTGAAGATGTGTCCCTGTTAAAACCAAAAGGTGCTTCTGAGCACAAGATTCTGTCAGAAGAAGAGAAGGAAGATGCTG
>PVIJ01011804.1:0-52872 GCA_004024925.1 Scalopus aquaticus
AAATAAGCCAGAAAGAAAGAGAAAAATATCGAATGGTTTCACTTATAACAGGACTATAGGGAGGCCGGGTGGGAGAGAGACAATCAGTGGGGGGGGAGGGGGGGAGGAAGGAGCCGGAGGGAGGGAAGGGAAAGGGCACAAAATGGAATAGAAAAGAACACAAGGGACCATGGAGATGGATCACGGGTGAATTGGTGGTAGGCTACCCTAGGGGAATACAAAATGTAAAAGACATAAATAACAATAAAAATATATATTAAAAAAAAAAAATTTTCACGGTGAAACATATAAAATGAATTATATGAAATATCTTCAAAATGAGAGCTAATAAAAAATTTTCAGGGTTATATTCATGCTCAGCCCATCAAGATAATACAGATTAGGGCCTTTTTAAGTCTGTAATGATGTCAATGTTGGCCAGTGTTATTAGGTAAACTTACCAAAACGACGTTTGTTCACATTCTCATTTACTTCCACGTAATATTCAAACCTTAACTATTATTGAATATCCTTCACAACCTGATTTCAATCTTTTCTTAAAACTTTATTATTAAATAGCATATCTACAGACAACAGTTGAAAAAGTATAGAGAAGATGCTCCCTCACAATCTTGCCAAGTAGCACCCAATTGCCCTCTCTAGAGTACATAATACAAGAATTACCCTCTACACAAACAAACATATATGTAATTCATATTCTTTTTGAAAAATAAACACATGGGATTATCATACACATTGATTTGTACCTTGGTGTTCTCCCACCCCTCCCCCCAATAATATCTTGCCAATCGTTCAATTAGTACATATTAATTATGGCCACCTCATTTTTTCATTTGTTTCACAGAATTACAGTATATGTATATATCATAAATAACAATCTCCTAATGAGGGACACTCAGTTATCAGTCTATCACTGTTAAATGATGCTACACTAACTACCCTACTGTGTTATTTTTCACATATTCAGGAATATCCTTATATATATCTAGAATAGGAAGTCAAAAACCAAATGTACTTTAATATAGCTAAACACAACTAGACCTCTCTCCATCCAAATACCACCATAAATAATCTCAGTTTCTCCTCTAAAGATTCTATTTACCTTGGGGCCTCCCTGGTGGTGCAGCGGTTAAGCGCTGTGCTGTGGAGCTGTCGGCAGTGGCGATGCGAATTCGACGCCCGACCGGGGAGAATCCCACATGGTGCGGCAGACCTCTCCTGCCTCACCTGCTGCTCCCCTCAGCAGTGTATTTCTGATCTGCCTGTTCTGCTCCCCGCTCTGTCTCTGGTGAACCCTCTCGCCACCCCACACCTCTGGTCTGTACCCCAGCTTGTATGTATAAATAAATAAATCTTTAAAAAAAAAAAAGATTCTATTTACCTTAACCTAATTGGTTCTTCCCTGAAACAGGTGCTTCCCCTTAAGTTCTCTTGCATTCAGTGTTCACATAGTCCTGAAGAGCGAGTCAGGGTCCTTCCTACTTCAGATAATTTCTTGTAGTCCTCTCCTTCTCCTCCCCTCAAAAATTCCCAGCTCAAAATCTCCTGTAATTTATACTATTCAATACTGCTCCCTGTTACTCCTACCAACCAGTAAGTTTCAATGAGTTCCTGGAAATTTTAACTTTCAGCTCACTGTCACTCTCTGCAAATCTACACTTGTCATTAATTTTGGATTATTCCAAACACTCTTATAAGTCATTACCATAACACCTTCAACTTTTAGTTTCTTGACTTCCCCTTCTCCAAAGATCTCATATTCTCTCACATCCACTCAACACAACCAGGATCAATCCTTAGACTTTTTCATTACTAAAAACTTCACTAGTCCCTCAAACTTAATTTTACTTTCTGACATACCACTTTTCCATTCCTGCCAAATGATTTGCTGTCTCTAACAATACTTTAAGCCCAAGGCAATTTAGGAATTCAGTGATATTATCACCACTACACCTCATCCCTTACCCCCACATATTCACTTTCTCCTTTACTTGACATAAACTACATGGTCAATAATTATGATTCCCTCACATACAACTCTATACTCTGACCATTTTATATTCTCTTGTATCTTGTACCTAACTTCCTTGGCAAAACTAGTGGTTTTTGTATGCTTTGGGTAATTTACTGACACCTATCCTGAATTAATGAATACGCTTAATTTTATGGTATAGGTAGGAAAATAAAGCACATTTAAATTTTAAGTATATTGTCATTTGATCATTTGTATTACCTGGCTGGTTTTCTTTTTAATCCCATAAAGCCACAAAAGCCCATCCTGCCTTAAAAGAAATGTTTAAAAATGTTACTTTTCTATTCCCTTTGGTTATTTATTACTAAATAGCTGGAACAAATACACTAACACACTGTAATCTGTATTTTGAGAAGGTCAAGTCTTACACTGATAAAATGTCTTTCTCCTCAAAGCATTCTAAATTAAAGATGCATCTTGGGTTCCTTTTAAATCAACATATTGATGACCAAATTTTTTCTTATTTAAATTTATAAGAGTGGTAATTTATATTCACTTGAAAATTTAGAGTCTTCATCTGTCCTAAAATACCTATTCTATGCACAGTACAGTGGTATCCTTATGAGACAATGTTTTACTAGAGAATTTTGGCAACCTGAAAATAACTTATGAAGTAAAAGATTAATGAAAAGATTTAATGAAAGCATTTACTAGATTAAAAAAAATGAGTTGAGAAAATATTTTCCCCTGTGAAATATGTTTTTATTTAGTAAAAGTGGGGGATACAAACATTTCAATTCCTTATTTCTGAAATTGAAAATACATTTAATTTTGCAGTTATTTCTGGTAGTATTTGCAAAGCAACAGATAATACTAAATCATTGATGTCACAGTTTTAATGCATCACCAATAAACAATAGAATGATGATATAAAGAAACTATTTCAAGCTACAAAGGACATCTAGAGTAAAAATTTATAGTCTAGGAAAAATTTCATCATGAATATATGGTGTGCCCCCCATATATCAAATTAGCCAGAGAGACTTAACAGATCAGATATCAATCACATTTTTCACATAGGAAAAAGCAAATAAAAACACTGAAGAAAAATATACACAAAAAATGTAACTTTTATCAGATGAATTTCTTTAACACATCACGGCAGGAAAAAATAATAAAAGTAAAAAGGACTTAAACAAGACAACATAACTTTGAGTTTGTGGTACTGAGAGCAGACATAAATCAATGCAACAGAACAGCGATTGAAGAAGCAGATTCATTCATACAAGCACAACTGATTTTAAACAAAGAAGCTAACGGGAAAAGGTCACCCTTTAAACAAATGATGCTTTAAACAAGTAGATAACTGCTTTGGGGGAAAAGAATTAAACCCCAATTTTTACTTCACAATATAAACACAAACTTGAAATGGATTACAGACAAATGTAAAAGCTAAGACTATTAAAATCACAAAAAAAAAAGAGAAATCTCCACAATTTGGGGAAGGCAAACATTTCTACATTACAGAAAAAATTAAACCGTTTTTAAAAATTGATGAAATTAAATTCATCAAAATAAACATCTGGTGCTCTTTGAAAGACACTATTAATAAAAGACAAACCACAGGCTAGGAGAAAATGATAAATACATGTACCTGACAAAGAACTTATATTCAGAATACATGAAATATTCTCACAGTTCAATGATAGCAAGTTATAACTTTTTTAATACTGGGGAAAGGATTTGGATGAAGACATATGAATAGTCAATAAAAGTATTAAACACCATTAGATATGAGGGAGGAACATAGAAAAACAAGAAACTACTAAGACATACCCACTTATATAATGACCGACAATATCTAGAGATAGCAAGGATTTGGGAAAATTGGAACTATCTTTGTTAACTACTATGTTATAATAACCCAATCATTCTGAAAACAGTTTAACTGTTTCTTACAATGTCAAGCACAAACTAATCACACCACTCAGTAATTTCATTCCCAGGTATTTTCCCAAGAGATATAAATTTGAATATGAATATACAAAATGACTTGTGTATGAATAATCATAGCAGCTTTATTCATAATGTCAAAAAATAGAAACTCAGATGCCCATCAACACATGAATGCATAAAGAAATTGTGGAATATTTATAAAATGAACACCCAATAAGTTAAGATATTAAAGTTATTAAAGTTTTATTAAAGTTAAGTTATTAAGTTGTTAAATAATGATACAGGCAGCAGTATAATTGAATCTCAAAAACATGCTGAACTAAAGAAGCTAAAAACAAGAGTACACACATATTGCATAGTTCCATTTATAAGAAATTCCAGTATGGTTAAACTATTCTAACTTATTTTACAAGGGCAGGAAGCAGATAATTGGTCTAGAACAAGGGTATGAAGGAAGAGGTACAATTAACAACAAAATATCAGGAAATAAAATTTTGGGAAATGCTCCAAATCTTTATACACTTGCCAAATTTTATAACTATATCTCAACAAAAGTGTTTTAAGAGTTATCTAATGTGTGATATTACAACATTTATTAAACTTAAATCATGTAAATGGTATAGCCATCAATCAATCCCTCAAAAGTACAGATCAAAGAATAGTTTTACAGCTTTAGATGCTCATAACAAAATATCACCTGTAATATGGAAGGAGTGAATGTAAACACAATTAAAAATCTGATGGTAGGAAAGTGTCTCTGTTTCAAGATTAGTATGATATAGATAAATCTCCTAACCAAAGTGCAAGTTTTTGTCATACTTCAGGGCATTTATTTCAGCTCCACTCCATAAATAAGATTTAAAAGACACAAATGGGAAACTTTCTGTTGAACATACCAGAATGTTACTATGCAAGCGCTAAAAATCTGTAGCTATCATTCAATCAATGACTGTGTGCTTACCATCCGACAGGTCAAGTGATAGGCTACTTGTGTTAAGTAATGATGAAGCATATCAAATGGTCAATCATCAAATCACACAAGTCTTTTCCAAAAATATGACAGAACATTAATCAAGTGTAGTGTTATATCCTTAGAGTACTCACAAATCTACTAGGTCAGGAGTCAGAGCAAACTTGTTCTGTGAAAGAGCCAAAAAAGCTTCACAATTCTCTTTCAAATTACTCACCTCTGTTACAGTATAAAATAGACAAAAGGAATATACTAGACAAAGGAATGAGCATGGCTTTGTTCCAGTATAACTTTTAGATATCTAAAAGTGATTAATACCCTAAAGTGATTAAAGGTACAATTAAAAAAAATTAAACCAAAATAAGTATTCCGCACACATACAGGTGGCTACATGGCTAACTTTAGGATTACAGGTTTCAGAGGTTAAAAAGAAAAACACTAGAGCCTGTTTTAAATTGACATAAGATGAAACTCATCTGATTTTACTGTCAGATTCTTTTTTCAAACATGTTTTAACTCCCATATGAGGGAACTGTCCAACTTAAGTTTTTCATGAGGCTAAACTTTTTTCAGCATCAAATATGTCTCTAGCAGTGATATGATGAGTTGCAAATAACAGAGATTATTTTAAAGTGATTTGTTTATATTCTTGCTTTCTACTTAAAATTTACATTCGGTATGTGTGAGGTTTTTTTTTTAACGTTTAACATAAGGTGGGTATTTCTATAAATTACACTGTTTTCTCCTCCCTCAAAAATATTTTTAAAAATTTAAAGTTTTAAAAGCATATAGCAACTACCTCCTAATGAAATCTATCCCACTTCTGTACTATAAAGATATTCCTTATATTAAACTTAAAATGTGGCTTGTAGTCATTAGTGACAAGTTAGCTCTTGAATGACACAAAACAGAACCATTTTAATTCCTCCTTTATTATTTGAAGAGAGTCATTAGGTTAACAAACTCTCTTTTCCAGGCAAGTAATTTTATCATGAGAAAAAAGTAATATTTTAATTACTTGCTGTAAGCATTCATTTTATGTTCTGGTTAGCAACAAAGTCTTTCTAGTCTAAAATCTCAAATGCTAACTGAACTAATGCTTTCTTTGGGGTAACAGGCGTAAAATGTCAGTGTATGGTTTCCCTCTATACACTGAGAAGTTTCAGCTTAAGGTGAAGGGAAAAGGAAAATAAGAAAAAGTGAAATAAGAACAAGAAATATTTAAGGTAAAGGCTATATATGGAGGAGAGAGAGATGGAGAAACTCCTAAAGCATAAGCTTAGACTATGTTTCATCTTTATATCTTGCCATTGAAATAGAAAACTCATCAACACCTGATGACAATCTTGGGTTTCTCTATCCTAAGCAGTCAACAAATTAATTTTATGTCATGTGTCACTGGTGATTTACAAATTTTTTTAAACTGTGGATACTTTCTTCAAAGGAATATTTAGCAAGCAAATATGTAACAGTTTGAGTTGGATGACTGTTGGAGTCCTACCTGTTTCACATGACCCCAGAGTAGGTAAAATATTTCCATTCATTCATACATTTATTCAACAAATATTTACCACTGAGCAGCGATCATGTGCCAGACATGAAGATGAAGCAGAAATAAAACAGATAAGACCCGTGCCCTGATGATGAAGCTCAAGTTTAGAGCACAGTGTTTTTAAAGTACTGCTCTAAAAGACTGGTGCTAGGGGCCCCCCTGGTGGCGCAGCGGTTGAGCGCTGCGCTGTGGAGCTGTCGGCAGCGAGTTCGATACCCAGCCGGGGAGAATCCCACATGGTGTGGCAGACCTCTCCTGCCTTGCCCGCTGCTCCCCTCAGCAGTGTATTTCTGATCTGCCTGTTCTGATTCCCCACTCTGTCTCTGGTGAGCCCTCTCGCCACCCCACATCTCTGGCCTGTACCCCAGCTTGTATGTATAAATAAATAAATCTTAAAAAAAAAAAAAAAAAAAAAAAACAAAGACTGGTGCTAGAAAGAAGCCCTGTCTTCCACACTGGCATTCCTTATTTTCTGCCTCCCTATTTTCCATGACCATCACTCTTTAGACATAGCATAAAATACCTTCTGACAAAAAGAGAAAGTTAACAGTCCTAAAAATCAAACCTATTCCTTAGAAAACAATGATGATCTGTTTCTAAGTACAAACTAAAAAGTTATAACATTCTACAATAAAGTATTAAAATTTACCCAAAATCTGGATCAGCGCTGGCTGTCATTTAAAACTGAAGTTTAAAAAAAATCTTCATAACTGTTGTTAGAAAAATATAGATGTTTAATCTGAATAATTTCAAACTATGACAAAAAATGGCATCTCAATGTAATATACACATTAAATTAAAATACAAAAAACATTCATCAAGGTCAAGTTTAAAAAGGGCAGTAATAACTATACAAAGTTATCAGAAATTCCAAAGAATTATTTTTCCTATTCTTTTGGGTGGCTCAAAATTAAAAAGCTCTCTAAAACTTTTCACAAGGTTTCAACAGATCCTTATATGACCTGCAATCACTGAAATGATCTAGGACAATCTGACATAGAAAATCTCTTTCAATGACTCATCTGTAAAACAGAATTAATAGCTAAGTCTTCCTCCATAGGGAAGATATAAAGATTAAATAAATTAACAAAATATAGCATAACTTAAAATACTTACAATGGTGTCTAGGAAAAAAGTAACCAACACTACATTATCAGTGTAGTGACTGATCTAGCAGCAATAAATGCCATGATATAAAATTTTCTTTAATATTTACTAATGCTTGACATAGTTCTATTTTAAAAATTTGAGAAGACAAGCAAAAAATGTTTAAATTATCTCTGCATTACAGAGGTATATAATAATTTTAACCATTAACAATCGAGGTATATAAAATTCAAACCAAGATCTCAAGAAAACAGCTACTGCTTTTAAGTATTAAATTTAAACTATGCAGTTGCCAACCACTGCTTTCTAGTGACCACTGAATACCTAATTTAAGAAAAAATGCAAAAGGTGACATTATTGCTATGTGTACGAATTCTCTATTACTTGTCTTTGTTAACCAAGGCTCAATTGAAATTCATGACAACAAACTTCATTGTAAGAAGCCACTAATTTCCATATCTTGTATACTAATAGTTGATATAGTCAAAGTAAACAAATGCTGCCACCTTGTGGACTTACGAATATGGTATTAAATAACCAAAATTATCCTTAAGCAAAGGGAAAAAAAATTTTCTGGTTCATAAAATTATATAGTAAGAAGAATCTCCTAATGAAATAATATGCCAAATTCAATATTTGCCATTCCCAACAATTCTTTTTTTTTTAAAGATTTATTTATTTTTGTATACAAGCCAGGGTACAGGTCAGAGGCGTGGGGCAGCAAGAGGTTTCAGCAGAGACAGAGTGTGTCATCCCCAACAATTCTTTACCCAAATCTTCACAAAAGAAATTCTTCATTAAATTTCCTATTTTGAGAGGAACTGAAAGCCTTTAAAATCAATTTATTATCAATGATGTGCTTGAATTTGAGAAACTAGGAAAAGCAAAAGTCACCAGGGCTGTTAAAGGTTTAAAGTTACTTCATTTCTTTGGAATTAATCACAATTTACCTGTCTTCACCTGTCTTGCCTAATAAACACTGAAAACTAGAAAATTTCCTTTCAGAAATATTCAGTGTAAACAAAATGTCAGCATGCAAGATGGAGCAACCAAAGGGATCTCTTAAAATTTTTATTTGAAATATTTTAACATAGCTAATCTTACTTTCAATAAGTGATAGTCCCAAACAAAAATCTTGGTAAATATATAAAAGAAAATACAGATAAAACACTACATGACATACAACTCAGTAACATCTTTTAAGACTCATCCCCCCAAAGCAAGAAAGTGAAGGAAAAGATAAACAGCTGGGATAACATCAAACTAAAAGGCTTCTGTAGAGCAAAAGAGACATTCACCAAAACAAAGAGACACCCTACGACTGGGAGAAAATTTTTTTCACTCTATACAACTGATAAGGGACTGATCACAAAGATCTTCAAGTAACTCACACAACTAACAAAACAAAGTAACCAATCCACTCAAAAAATGGACAGAAGAGCTAAAAAAAAAACACTTCTCCAAAGAGGAAATGCAAATGGCCAAAATGTATATGAAAAAAATTTTCAACATCACTTATAATTAGGGAAATGCAAATCAAAATCACAATGAGATACCACCTTACACTAGTGAGAACAGCACATATTAAAAAAACTAGCAACAACAAATTTTGGCAAGGATGTGGGGAAAAAAGGGACTCTCCTACACTGCTGGTGGGAATGCCAACTGGTCCAAGCACTATAGAAAACTGTGTGGAGGTTCCTCAGACTACTAAAAGTGGAGCAACCACATGACCCAGCAATTCCACTCCTAGGGATCTACCCAAACAACACAGAACCATTAATTCAAAAGGATACCTGCACCCTTATGTTTATTGCAGTTCTATTTATAATAGGTAAGATTTGGAAAGAACCCAAATGCCCAAAAATAGATGAGTGGATCAACAAGATGTGGTAGGTATACACAATGGAATACTATTCGGCAATCCAAAAAGATAAACTCATGCCATTCACAGCAACATGGATGGAGCTAGAAGGGATATGCTCAGTGAAACAAGTCAGAAGGAAAAAGAAAAATATAGGATGGTTTCACTTATGGGAAGAATATAAGGTAACCAAATAAGGGATCAGGGGGAAAAATAACAATAAAAAACAAAACAAAATTATCAGGCAACTGTAAATCAGAGACATTCTGCAGGGGAAAGGAGGGAGAGGGTTCAAAACAAGGGCAGGAAGACCACAAGGGACCATGGTGATGGTGCATAGGTAAATTGGTTGTAAGAATGGGGGCTACGTTGTACAAAAATAAAGGATAATATAAAATAAAATTAATTTTTAAAAAATAAAAGAAAAAAAACTCTTGTGTGAGTCATTTCATTATATGAGACTAACCTTCATTCTGAGAATATATAGAGCTCTGATGTCTTTGTATGATTAAGGTTTATTAGAATTAAAAAAAAAAACAGGACTATACTAAATCAAGGTAAAGGCTTTCAGAAACAATGAAAAAAATCAGTTCTTAAAGATATAAACAAATTTTACATATTCTAACTGGAAATGTTGCTTTTATAAAATTATAAAGCAAATTTTTATTTTGCGTTTGTCCATTTTTAATGGAAAAGAAAATACAATAAAGAATAAATTAATTATGGGCAGGTACATTAATCAACATTCTGTATAAGACTTCAAATTTGGATTATATTTCAGCTGAATAGACCACATAATTATAGGCAAATATATAATAATATCAGGTCAATATTATAAGTACAAATCTATAGCTATTTCTGTCATTTCACATTCAAGCTACATTTCTGAAGTCTTTAGAAATACATATTATAAATTCTCTCATTAGTTAAGAATTAAGTACCAGTGTTAAACTTGCTCCAAGCTAACTAAATTGTTTCACAGCATTTCCTTACACTTCTATAAAAGCACTGAAAAAAGATTGAGTTTTCCTAAAGGAATTACATCGGGTCTGTTCATGGCTGTACTCAGAGCCTAGCCCAAATTAGGTGGCCAATTAATTTTTCTGAAATGAATTAATTACTCATCTAATTAATCTGTTTTGATATAATTTAATTAATTGCTCATTTAATTAAGGTGTAAGTTAAATGAGTCCCACAATCTACTGTACTTTCAAATTTTAATCATTCTATTATGCATGATAAGGAAAACTCCGATGCCGACAGGAAAAAAAAAATGACATTATGACTTTTGTCTTATTCATCACTGATTTAAACAACCAGCTATGATAAAGTAAAAGGTTAACTGCAATAATCTTTAGCAAATGGCTTAAATCCATGATTAATATTCCATATTAATATTAATATATATAAATTAAAATCCATATTAATATATATAAATTAAAATCTTAGTCATGCATATGAAAAGCATATGAAGTTTCAATAATATCAGACTGATTAACTGCCATATGAAAGAATGAAGATGGACCACTATTTATATAATACAAAAAGACTAACACAAAATGATGATTAGTGATATATAAAACATGTTTTTACATATTGGTCATCTGAATGCTGTCTTTGGAAAATGTTGAACACAGACCTAAAACCGTAAAATTCCCATTAGAAAAGCTCTGTGACATTAATCTTGACAATGACACTTTGGATTGGACTCCAAAGGAAACAGCAACAAAGGCAAAAATAAACAAGTGGGATGACATCAAACTAAAAAACTTCTGCACAGCAAAGGAAATCATCAACAAAATGAAAAGACAAACTAGTGAATGGGAAAAAATAATTGCAAATCACATATAAGGGATTTATATACAAAATACATAAATCACTTATACAACTCAATAGTAAAAATTCAAGTCAATTTAAAAAATGGGTAAAGGATGTGGACATTTTCCAAAGACAGCATTCAGATGACCAATACATGAAAAAAATGTTTTATATATCACTAATCATCAGGAAAATGCAAATCATACCACAATGAGATACCACCTAATCAATACCATTGATATCACCTATCTGAATGGCTATTATCAAAAAGACAAGAAATAGGAAGTGTTGGTGGGGATGTAGAGAAAAGAATTTGTGTACTATAGGTGGGAATGTAGCCACTGGAATACAACATGTAGGTTCTTCAAAATAGTAAAAATTAAACTGCCATATGGTTCAATTCCACTTCTGAGTATTTATCCAAAGGAAAGAAACACATTATTCACTGCAGCAATAGTCAAGAAATGGAAACAATCTAAGTGTCTGAGGGATGAATGAATAAAGAAAACATGGTATATATACAGTAATGTCATTCAACAATATTTCAGTCAACAAAAGACCACATAAACCCCAGTGGTCCCAACAGCCTAGGTGTGTAGTTGGCTATACAATCTGACATTCATATAATGAAACTGACTAACATTATAATACAATGTTACTTCAATTAAATTCACAGACACACAAACACACACACACACACACACACACACACACACACACACACACACACCCCAAGTACTGGCAAGGAAGTGGAAGAATGTAAAACGGTCTATTGCTATTGTGAAAAACAGTATGGAGATCCTCAAAAAATTAAAATTAGAATTACAATATGATTTAGCAAAGCTATTTCTGGATGTACACCCAAAAGAACTGAAAACAAGGTCTCAAAGAGCTATGGGTACATCTATGTTCATAGTAACATTACTCATAATAACTAAAATGTGGAAGCAACATAAGTACGCATTGATGAACTAACAGATAAGCAAAATGGGGTGTATATATACACAGATATCTATACATACACATCTATCTATAATGGAAATTTACGCAGTATTAAAAAGGAATAAAATTTTGACATGTGACACATGGATGAACTTTGACATTATAAATAAGTCAGTCACAAAAAAATAAATACTCCATGATCCCACTTACAGGAGGTACTTAGTCAAAATCATAGAGACAGAAAGTAGAATGGCTGTTGTCAGGACTGGGGGCTTTGAGAAGGAATGAGGAATTCTTGTTTAATGGGTACTAAGTTTCAGCTTTATAAGCATCCAGGTACTAAGGAAATGGACACAGGTAATGGATGCACAAAATTATGAATGTATTTAATACCACTCAATAGCACACATTGTTAAGATGGTAAATTAATGCAATGTGTATTTCACCACAATAAAAATTGGGGAAAAAGATACCATATCAAAATTTGTGGAATCCAGCTAATACAGTGCTTGGAGGAAAATTTGTAACACAAATTTTCTATATTAGAAAAGAAAGGTTTTGACTCAATATTTCAGTTTCAGTTAAGAAACTAGAAAAGATAAGAGAATTTGAAGAGAAAATAAAAGCAATTTTCATTAATCAAAAAAAAAAAAATCTAGAAAAGAGCAAATTAAACCCAAAGCAAAAGAAAGACTATCAAGTTAAAAGCATAAGTCAATGAAACAGAGAAGAGAAAAATATAGATGCAATAAAGCAAAAAGTGACTCTTCTAAAAGATAAAGTTGATATACTTCTAAGCCAGACAATTAGGGGAAAAAAAGGGGAGAAACTTGCAATTATCAGGAGTGAAAAAGGGAATATACAGAGATAAAAAGTGTAAAAACAATAAAGGAATATTATGAACAACTGTATTCTAATTAACTCAACAACCCGGATGAAACGAACAAATACCTTAAAAGATACAAACTAAAAATATTCAAGAAGAAATGGATAAATTGATTAGCCCTAAATTTCTTCTAAAAATTAGATTTGTATTCAAAATTCTTCTCTCAAAGAAAGCTCAAGGCAGAAATAGTTGTACTGTACATTTCCAAAAAACATTTAAGGAAGAAATATCAAGTTTTCATTTTTTCCAGAAAAATGAAGAGGGACGACTTACGAGAAGAATATACCCTATCATTGGAACCAGAGAGACATCAAAAGAAAACATACTGCAACCCTAAGAAGTGGATACTGTTCACCATTCCATTTTAGAGATGAAAGAAATGAAGAGATTCAGAAACTTTCCTAAGGCTACCAATCAAAAAATTGAAAGCAACCTGACTTCAGAACTCTGGCTCTTAACCATAATAGTAGGACCGCTTGTCAAATTAGATCCTAGATTATTTCTGCAAAAGAAAACAGTAGAGTGTTGTTCAGTACTTACCTAGAGACTATACTGGAACCATTATAGAGATCACTAGCATATGACAAGGTAGCCAAAGGTCGTACTGAATTATATCGTGTAAATTTGGACAAGCATTCCTGAAATTCATCCAACTGGCTTGCAGTTCGACTGTCATCTAAATGGAGGAAACAAAATAAAATAACTAAATGGACTGTTGGTACATCAAAGTGCAATGAACAGAAAAAATGATATTCTAAATACAAACAATACTTCAAACGTATTTAGAAAAGATTAGTATGCACAAATTAGTTGATATTTCAGCATTATAATACAACTTTTTTAGTATTTTGGAAGATACTGTGCCGTTCAACACCAACAAGAACACTTTGTGTTCTCTCTCTCTCTCTCCCTCTCTCTCTCAATTTCTTGGGAAAAACAAAACAGCAATTCTGATCAAAAGTTAAATCATTCACCAAGCAAAAATTTTTGTCTCAATGGGAAAAGAAAACATCCAGAGAGAAGCATATATATTGGGCAGTTATCTATTACTTTGAAGGAAAATGTTTATAGGTTTTTATCTTCATGCTCATGTTTATCAACTATCCAATTTGCAATTTCATATTTTTTAGAATAAACATTTTTTTTAACTAAAAAGAATGTGAAATATTTACATAGCATTTTAAGTATTTCAAACCCAAATACAGAAAGGGTATAGTAAACTGCAATGCATGAACAATTAAGTCCCAAAAACAACTTTAGTTTTACTCAAGATGTCTTGGTGGATTATGGAAAACAGTAATTCTACCCAATAGAAGACTGTACAAATACTCTAATTTGATTTCAGCACACCTTAACTAAAGCATGCAAACTTTAAATTATAAAATCAGTTCATTGAGTAACTAAGAATACAGCTGATCTATTCTCCCATCTATAAACAGGAATGCAATACAAGCGTGAATAAAATCATTGTTTTTTCAAAAGTGCATATAGTTTAGATTTGTATTTTCTTTTCCAAAGTATGAAAAGTAAAATACACAATTACTTTAGTTAGCTTCCTAGATTGAAATTTAAAATAAGCCTAATAAAACATTGTGTTTTCATACATTCTTTACTATTTTAAGCTCTTTAACATGCACACTTTTTAAAGGTAAATTTTTGTGACTTTCCTTCGTCAATAATAGTAGGCATAATGAAACAGATGTAAGAATCACTAAGTCAAAAGTTAACTGTGCTATATGACATATAATAAAGAATTCCTTTCATCTAGAGATGTTAGGTTATCTTGAAAATAACTGTTGACCTGAAGAAAATTATCTAAAATAATCTAAAATAATTATCTAATTATTATAAAGGGAAAATAATTACTAGAGGAAACTAAGTAAGCCACTGTCATTTTAAATATCTAAAAACTAACATGGAAGACAATAAGAGTTCAAATACATTCTTTCAATTCTAAAAATGGCAAAAGGACTATATCTAATTAGTATGCAATATCAAATTATTAAAATAAAGATCATGTGCCACAGGAATTGTTCTCAGGAAACTCACCAAATTTTAAATAAAACATGGGCTATTGAAAAGAAACAAAAAAATTCCCAACTGTACTACAAAGTGGCTGGGCTATAACAGTTCTTTTCATATATAACCTTCTTCTGTAAGTTATTTAATAAATACTAGGAAAGACAACTACCTTAGATATTCCCATAAAATTGTTTTGATGTTAATCTCTTCTTTAACATTTTGACATCAATCCCGAAGTACATAAAATTCACAAGTACTCAAGAATGTCTTGTATTCTACTGAAGAAAATAATTCTCTTCTACGTTTATGAATTTATGGCCAACATACTCACTCATTAACACCCCCATTCAACATAAGTTATTAAGAAAACATTAAAAATAGTTATTTCAGTGTCTGGAAGGTTAGGATTTCAATTTCACTTATCTGATTATGAAAAGATAGAATTTTGTTTGCATAGTTAATTTATGATAAAAATCCATATGTATCAGCATGTAACCGCTTATATTCTAATTACAGACTAGTTTGTAAAAGTGTGTTTGGTACCAGTTTGCCTTTTCCTTTTTTAAATATATTTTTGCATAGAAGAACTGGGGGTGTAGGCCAGAGGTACAGGGGTAAGAGGATTCACCAGAGACAGAATGAGGAGCAGAACAGGTGGATTGACTGAAATACGCTGCTAAGGGGAGCAGCGAGACAGGAGAGGAAGGCTGAGCCATGTGGGTTAGCTCCGTGCCTGGAGATCGAACTCAGGTCATAGTGGTGACAGCACTGAGATTTAACCCATAGGCCACCAAGGAAGCCCCCAATTTTCTCTTCTAATGCTTTATAATTTATCTTATCTTTCAATTACAACTATGAGCTCAGGACATTAATTTCTTAACCTTCATCTCTTATTTTCAGAGTTGAAAATAAAACCTGGGGTTAGGGGAATGGACTCTCACTGAAAGTATACAAAAGGACAATCAAACTCTTAAGTAACCCACTGTAAGTTAAAATTCCCTTTTCATAGTCAACCACAGAAGGAACTTCATAATCAGCGATATGATTACTGTGGTCAATATGAAAATTTGGTAAGACAAATTTGAGATTCCTAAAAACTAACGTGCCTTAAGTCCAATACAGTCATGCCCACAAAAATAAAACATAATCTTCTTGGAAACTTGTTATTTTACTTTTTTGTAAAGCCTTCCCCCCAAATTAAACTGGCTTGTGATTACCTTTACTATTCCATTATTAATAATGATAACCTATTTCAATCTCTTTCTCACTTTTTTTTAATATCTGACACTTACCTGTGGCTATATTTCAATATTACATCTACAAATGAACTGAAAGGGTTAGGATGAATCCTTGGTCAATCAGAATGTAATTTTCAGACCACTTTCAATTTACCAGCTTCCTACTGTAGTTCATACATTAATATAGAGGTTCAATATGGTGCGCAATTCCCAGGAAATAAAATTAAAGCCTTCCATCTGTATAAAAGCTATTTATTGCTAATTTCAAAAACCCTTATAAACAAAGCCTGGCTTTATCTTACACTTGATGCTATGTAAATCTAAAACACCTTTTCCCTCCTTCACCAACCTTGAAGCAAATCTGTCCAAAGCATTCAAGTAATATGCAGATTATGATATAAACATGCCTATGCAAGAGAAAACTGAGGTCAATTTTTTAACTTTTAATAAGATGTCAGACTCTTTTTCCTTGATGGTCCTCATTTTGAGTAGGTACACTACTAATAACATCAATTAATTGAGCCCTTAACTTATATTGAGCACTGTATTTTATACCTCAAACCTATAAACCTTAAAAAAAAATAACACATAGGACTGGTATTAATGTCTCTACTTGATTGGTAAGCAAAGATGCTGAGAAAGGCTAAAAGTGTGAGAGCTACTAAGAAAGGGTGCAACTATACCACTTTTCTACAATAATAAAACTATTTTATGCTATCACATTCGTGTCTTTGCAAGTTATTTGCTATACTATGAACATGTTTCCTCTACTATGAAAATGTATCTTTTTCAGTTTATACTAGCCTGGACTAAACACAACCCCTCTAAAATTCCTGCAGAAATCATTTCCCCATTTCAGCTTGGTCTTGTTTTTTTCACTCTCAGCTATATTAGTGGATATTATATTCTGTGGATATTATATTCTGTTCTCATAATACTCTTTGCATATTTATAAAACACATACTTTTACACTTGTTTCAGACTTTACTCCTTTACAGTAGGGAGCATTTTTAGTCTGAGCAGAGAGGACCATGCTTAGAACTTAACAATGTTGAAAGGCAACCAAATGAACTTAATTTTGTAATTTACATATTTATGGCGTTTTTTAAAATCTTACATAACATTTTAACAACCTGTTATACAACTTCACACACATAGTATATACACACAAGTGTACAAAGATATTTACATACAACATATATAGCCATATGTAACTTTACATAAAATTCCCAAACACAAAAAGACAACAAAAACACTCATGAGAAAGCAAAGTTCTCCAAAATCTCCAAAAACCACCTTACAGTGCTCTGGTGGACAACTGAAAATACATACTTTTGGCATTATGAATAGGATTTTCGATAAACCCAGCACAAGAAATGGATTTGAAATATGAAATATTTTAATAAATCTGGAATATGTACCTGAGATACGAGACATCCTTGTAGAAAAGTAACATTGTTCTAAGTCTTCAAAATGTGCAGTGAGTCGTTTTCTTCTTGACGCTAATGTGCTGTTATACCAAGGCTGTTTCTTTGTCTAAAGTGATAACAAGAAAAGGCACTTAGAACAAACCAGACCCTTTTTTTGCAAAGATTACATAAATACTTATATATTTAATTTCAAGAATTAACCACATTAAACTACAGATGGTAAAACCCATTGTTCTTAGACCCTATTTTTTTTTAGTATTTATTTATTTATTAAAGATTTATTTATTTATGCATACAAGTTGGGGTACAGGCCAGAGGCGTGGGGCAGTGAGAGGGTTCACCAGAGACAGAGTGGGGAGCAGAACAGGGAGATGGACGGAAACACACTGCTGAGGGGAGCAGCGGGCAAGGCAGGAGAGGGCTGCCACGCCATGTGTGAATCTCCCCAGGCTGGTGTCAAACTCGCGTCGCCACTGCTGATAACTCCACAGCACAGCGCTTAATCACTGCGCCACCAGGGAGGCCCCTTCAGTATTTATTTCTAAGTGAGAATAGGTTCTAAAGGCCAATTTTATAAAAATAAATAAAATATTTCAATTCTCCAAATTAAATGAAGATTATTGCCATCCTAAACTTTAGAATTTTGAGAATTTTAATATGCAGAAATTGTTTGAAATCAATTATGAAAAAAAGCAATTTCTCTTTCATCATCCCTGTATTGTAGCCTTGTATTCTTTGAATCACAGGAACAGTGCCTGACTGTACAAAATATGTATTTAAATTAATATTGATTTAAAGAAGAGTAATATATATGTACTAACTCATCAGAATGATTCAATTAGACATACACAATGAACCTAAAATATACTGACTTACAAATCATATTAAAAAATAAAAGACTAATCCTAAAATTGCATTATTATTTGTAACACGTTAATTGAAAGGATAAAAACAATTCTTCCACAAGTGGTTATATTTATTATGTTTGAGACCCACAAACAGTTGTACACTAGAGAAGTTCAAATAACACAAACTGGAAAGTCTGAGACACAAAAGGCAAAGCAAACTAGTAAACAAGTAAGCAATTTTAAATACTGTTCCTACATATTAAATAGAATATCTAATTTATGGGGTTTAAGAAAAAGATAGTATAAATACACTAAATAACAGCATATAAGTCAGTAGAGTGTGATAAAAGGGTGAGGGGGTAAAAATATAAGAGAAAAATTTAAAAAATCAGAAAAATAAGATGAACTAAGGAGTAAATAAGAGTTAGACTACATCAGTTACCCTAGTAAATGGAAATGGAAACACTAAGATAGCAAGAGGATTTCTGAAAATAAACCTCATCAACTCAACTGAGAGATTATGCCAGTTACATTACTATAGATACAGCAGAACTTTAAAAGTATGATTGAATAAATACATATGGAACACTGTACTCAATAAAAAACATTTTTCTTAGGCATACATGGAAATTTTTTAATAAAAATTACTCATGTACTATATATGACATATAAAATAATCAAGCAGTCAAAAACACAATTTGCTTTGGCTTACAACTTTTATAGCATATTCACTTTCACAATTATTCTTCTAACATTTATTCTTAACTTTTCTTGAGTTTATTCAAAGCCCTAGTACAATCTTTATTAAGCCATCAAAAACTAGGTTGCTTCATAGTTGCTAGTAAATATGCCTCACCTCATTCACTATTATTAACCAGTTTAATTATTAAATTCACATATAACATTAATATGAATGAACAGGAATATGTTAGCTACAAGGGAACAAATATTTTAAGTACAATCTGGCTGAAGATAATCCACAAGGACAATCAATAGACTGAACATAAACTCAGAAAAAGATCTATAACCTGTAGGTAGGATATATTAATTAATATGCCAGAAATCAAAAGGAAATGTTTATCACTTGTGTTTATCTAGATTAGTTGTAGAGAAAATTGGCTATACTTTTCAAACTCAAAGATAATTAAATTTTACCACAGCAAAAACAGAAGCATATAAATATCTTATTTGGTCAATGGAAAAGTGAAAAACTTTTCACATAATGGTAAAAAGTTAATAGGCATACTACAAGATAATTAAGTAAATTAAACTTGATTATAGAAAAAGATCATTTAGTGGCAGCCTGTAAATTATAAAAAATCTTTATCAAATCAACAAAAATGTTTCCCAAAGAATGTAATTAAATGAAAAAAGAAAAGAAAGCCTGAAAACTGAATATTTCATTTCACATACTTAATGTAAATTAATGGCCAAAAATACAAAAGCAATATCTTCAAAAGATAAATGAAATTAATGCCTGTTCAGTGAAAGATACCATTATTACCATAGCAAAGTTGACTATCAATTCCACTGAGAGCCTTAATCTAAATGCAGTTGAAAGTGTTCTGCATGCTAACTGAAATTTGCAAAATTTTCAACATATAAATGTGCTTTACTCTCACACTAATTTCATAAATAAAACAATGCAGAAAGAGAACCTAATTATCATTTACGTAGAAAGTAATCTTTATAAGATGAATAAGTGCAAAAAAAAAACTGTTAAAACACACTTTCATAGAAACAGATTTAGGCTTTAAAAAAGAAAGACTATACTTAATAATGTGAATTTTTGATGCAAAGTATAAACTCAGACAAATACCTATTAAACCAAGTTTAACCATCACTCAAAAAAAAAAAAAAATCCAGTTGTTACAATGGCCTTAAAAGAATGTTAACACCAAGTTGCCTCTATTATGTTTCTCTACCTCATTTCTACTTTTCTCCCCCTTGCTTATTCCTCTCCAGTCACAATGAACCTCTATACTATGTCAATCCTTTCTATGTCAGTATGTTTTAGATCTGTCTCTTCTAAAGAGCAGAAACAGAAGTGAAGGGGAAGCCCTTCAGCATAATATGTCCTATCAGTTCCATCTCATAAACACCAGTAAGATTTCTTCCTCAATAATATCCTTGTCCTCTAGCAGATGTTAAGAGAGGAGTCTCCTGGGAAACACAGACTATTTCAACTTTAGACATGCTTTTACTCTGCATACAGTGACTTCTATGTTAGGCAATGCTTCCTAGGTTTTTTTTTTTTTTTTATCGTATATAAATTCTCTTAAGTTTTCAGGATGAGGACAATATTTCTTGAGGATAGAAGTTGGAGAAATATTAATACACTGGCTCAATATACTATATCAAATAAGAAGTCACTTACATAATAGTTAAGCACTGCTTTAAAATTTTCCAAAATAAATGAAAAAAAAAATCCCACTATTCTTTTTACCACCCAGACTCGATTTCTATTGCATTTAGTTTATGCAATTTGCCCTAAGTTCGTATCAGTATTATTATATCAATGGCAATAATAAAACTCTTTTGCTCTGTAGCGTTTGTCAATGCCCTGAAATAAAAGACCAATAGGAATATATCTGTAGCTGAACAAGTTTTTTATTGCTCATCGCAATGAAATAATCATACTATGTCTGCATGCACGTAAGAGAGGTATCTTAGGAAGAGGGTATTAGAAACAACTTACAGGCATTAGGCTCATATTAAGTGATTTCCAGCAGGGTTCAAAGAAGTAAGGATTTGCCCTGGATTGGATACTGTCAAGCAGTGGGGATAATTCTGTTATTAAGTATCTTAATAAATCTTACCTAGGACAGAAGACTACAAAGCGATTAAAGTTATATCAGTAAAGAAGTAGCAACTATTTGTAAAAATCAGGATACAGGTGTGTTTGGTACTTTTGTGGCTAGATCCTTGACTGGCTTTTTAATGTGCTTACAAGTTTATGAAGTGATCTTGTTTTCTGTTCATTTCACCACAGTCACAGTAGCCATGTCTGATGTGATGTTCTGTGAGATTTTGTTCAAAAGGGCTAACAGTGAATGCCAGGACAGGTTCCAGATTTAGGCACTGCTTTCCTTCTCTAATTTCACATTCCCTTTAAATTCTTAAGATATGTTTCAATTTAATACTTTAATTTTCCCCTGATACATTCAGTATGTCTTATAAAAAACAATCAAGACTGGTATTTTCATGGCTGTTCAGAAACAGATAAAAAAACAATCCATGATTATACTATAAAAAAAGAATAGGTCACAATAAGTGCATGCATGTGAAAATAACATTATGTGTAGAGTGGCTACATATAGTAACTATAAAAATAACAGTACTGGGAAAGGAAAAAAAACAAGAAAGGCTATGGTCAATTTTCTTTTCACTTTGGTAAAAATACTTTTATGTATTTTTATTTATTCATATAAAGGGAATACACAAGTGAACATGCATTAAAAACACCTTATTTTTCCCCTTATACTATCAAAGGTAATATTAGGAAAATTTCTAAAATATGAATAAGATACAGAGAGGAGATACTAGCACTACATCAAAGTTAATTCCTTGAATTTTAAAATTATGTTATGATTACATAAACTAGTATCTTTGTTTTTAAGGAAACACACACTAAAGTATTTAGATTTAAAGAAATATTGTAACTATACCTTACTCAAACAATCCAAAGAAAAAATTACGTGTGTATCATAAGGTAAAAGGCAGAATGAGGGGCCTCCCCGGTGGCGCGGCAGTTGAGCACTGCGCTGTGGAGCTGTCGGCGGCGGTGACACGAGTTCGACGCCCAGCCGGGAGAATCCCACATGGCGCGGCAGATCTCTCCTGCCTCGCCCGCTGCTCCCCTCAGCAGTGTACTTCTGATCTGCCTGTTCTGCTACCCGCTCTGTCTCTGGTGAACCCTCTCGCCGCCCCACGCCTCTGGCCTGTACCCCAACTTGTATGTATAAATAAAAAATAAATCTTAAAAAAAAAAAAAGGCAGAATGAGAATGATAAAGCAAATGTGGTCAAATGTTAATATTTGAAAAATCTGGATAAAGAAGAAAAAGGAATTATTTTTACCATTCTTATAACTAAGTTTAAGCTTGAAATTATTTCAACATAAAAAGTTATAAAAAGTCACAGCCCTCAAAATTAGATTTTACAAAATATCAACACTTTCAAGTCACAAATGAAAAGTAAAAATAATCAAATAATTAGAAGAGAACTGAACAGTGGTCTGTATTACTCAACCCTATAGTTTATTTTCTAAAGAAAAGCTTAAAATTTCAACAATGGATAATTCATCAACATTATAATTTCACATTTCTGAAAGAAACCATGCCTGATTATTCATAATTTTTCTTATTTCCTTCCTCTCAATATATGACATTATCAATACATTAACAAAATTTTTAAGTTCATCATGACAGCAAATGAGTAGGTGATTTTACACCTGTTATTTAAACCTTAGTCATTTAGTCATTGTTCCACCATTCAAAACAGTTATTTTTATGACAGTATATTCCAGTAAACCAATCTACGATTTTACAACCTGGTAATTATATTTATGGTGCCCTAAAAACATAATGTTAACATTTACCTGAGAACTGCCACTGAATCCTGGAGGCTGGCTGTATTCTGTGGAATCAATAATACTACTGCAAAATGAAGAGAGAAAAAAATGATTTCAGTGTTTATATCAATGAGAAAAAGAAAATCTTTAATACATCATATACAAATTCAGTATATGTAATTTCTAAGCAAAAAAAAATTACCTTTGGTTTAAATATATATTAAATAAGTGTATAGCCCATACACACACAAAAAAAGTAGCAAATATTTAAACAATTATCCCTTTACCCCACCACCTTAAATGTACAAACCATGAAAGAATACCAATAGAGAGTAATCACAAAAAGCAGATGTACACATAGATGTATTTGCTTTAGTTTTGTTTTCAGATCAGTCAATAAGTTGTCTACAACTCTTTTAAGAAAAAGAGGACTTAACAGTATTGAGAAAAGAGCATAAAAATGAAGTCAAAAGGTATGGCTAAAGGATCCTGTAATGCCTCTAAAGAGCTCTGTGCTCTTGGGCAAGTACCTTATAATCAGCTTCCTTATCTGCAAAATGAGGTGAGTGGAGGCTATGAGTCCCTTCTAGCTCCAAAATATTATAATTATGTTAAGTGAAAGAAAACTATCAAAGGAATGGAATAAATGGTAAAAGTCCAACAAACTTTCTTTTGCAATCTGAAACCTATAACCTAGTTTTCTCTGCAACCATAATCTGCTTTCTGCATAGTACACTGGGTTATCCTCCAGGCATTCCCACCTAATCCTAAAAGACTCTCTAGAAATCCAGAGTATATTTTGTTTCCTATTAGTTCTACCCTACCATTTCTATCTTATCATTTCATCTTTCCTCTCTCTCTATCTTGAAGCAAAATAAATTAGCCTATGAAGACTATTAACATCTAAAAATAGCATAACATATATAATCAAAAATAATAAACTGATATAGTTACTTAGTTTTTGGGAAAAAAAAATCTTCCCTATTTCTGCTACAAACATGTTTATATTCTTGTTTACCCCAACAAAATTTAAGCAATTGTAGATTAAAATATCCTTCATGAGAGGAATTCTTAAGAGCACAGTGTAGGTTTGAATTCCGCCCCCCCCACCCCCACAACTAAATGACTCCAGATAAATTACTGATCTTATTTGACCTCTAGTTTCTCCATCTATTATGTCTATGATGAGAGGTATGAGATTTAAATAAGCATGTTCTTAATGCAATGACAAAAAATGATAATCAGTGGATAAATTTACCCTTTACTAATAAAATTAATCGATAATATACAACCTTACATTCTCAAAAACGTAATAAATCACATGGAACTTTCCTTAGAGTAGTCTTAAAATAAAAGGAACACATATTAATAGATCTTAAGTGTTTTGTTCCTTTTTATACAGTAGGACTCAGCCATCAGAGCACTTACACTACAAATTAAAGCATACAATCTTTTAATGGGTTTACTTGCATGAAATATAACCAGTGCTCATCTTCCTTGCACAGATTCACACCCTAGGTACAAACTCACATGCTATTTCTCAAATACTCCAAAGGGCTAAAATGAGGAGATGCCATGCATTCAAAATATCTGTTCCTTTAACTAATGAAACCCAATTCCCTAGCATTTATGTGAACATTAATAAAATTGTGTAGTTGCATATTAAAGATCACCAGAATAGAGAAATTTTTACATATTATTTTTAAAAGATATTGCAATTAAAATTTCCTTGATTGCAAGGCTGAACTCTGTGTATCAGTATACATTGTGAAATGACACATCTCAAATATGTCAAAAAATACCAATTTATTGACAGTATTGAAATTGTAGGTTTTAAATGGCATTTTTTTTCTGAGTTACTGCATCCTTTTATTTATTTATTTTTTTAAATATATATTTTTATTGTTATTTATGTCTTTTACATTTTGTATTCCCCTTGGGTAGCCCACCACCAATTCACCCGTGATCCATCTCCATGGTCCCTTGTGTTCTTTTCCATTCCATTTTGTGCCCTTTTCCTTCCCTCCCTCCGCCTCCCTCCCCCCCCCCCCCCCCCCCCCCCCCCCCCCCCCCCCCCCCCCCCCCCCCACTGATTGTCTCTCTCCCACCCGGCCTCCCTATAGTCCTGTTATAAGTGAAACCATTCGATATTTTTCTCTTTCTTTCTGGCTTATTTCACTGAGTATGATCCATTTTAATAAAAATGACTGCAGGTTTGAAATGTATTTTATATCAGATCCTATCTTATTCACTAAGAAATATTAATGCATATAGAACTGCAAAAGAAGGAATCTGAAAAATAAAACCCTGTGATTCTTTTTTGAATGTGTGTGTGCATGCGTGCATGTGACTTGAAGACAATATTAGAAAGTGCTGACTGGGCTGGGTCCTTAGATTCCAGTGCTAATACTACTTCTTAACTCTGAGTTAACCACAATCATAAAATAACAGCAATAACAATAGTAACAATAACAGCTACAATTAATCAAGCATTTACTATGCATTAGGCATTGACCTAAATAATCCAAACCTCACAAACCTTAGAGACTATTATCATTTACATTTCTCAATAGAAAAAACTCAGGCACTGTGAAAGATTTATCTATTGAGCCCAAGGTAACAAAATGAGGAAGCTCTGTAAGACTTAGGTTAAACCATGCAGTCAGGTTCCAGAGTCTCCATGAACCACCATTCTATACTCTCAAGATACTTCATGTTCTCTAACTGCAAAGTTTGGAAATCCTAGATTAGCCCAACCCACTTCACAGACATAATATAAGAAGAAAAATGAAAACAGAGCAATCTATAAATATGAAAGATAATCACCAATACATTTCAAATAAATATCAATAAAGCTTCAATTAAATTTGAGTGACTAGGTTTAGACTGAACTTTTATTTGAAAAGGCTGATTCACTTTTTAAGTATATTATTAGTTAACTGAATTATGTTTTATTAGTCTATGAGCAAAATAAAGTATACTGAGATCATTTAAGGCTGACCATAAAGAAAATAAATTAGGTTCCTAAATAAGGGAACTGAATGGACCTAAAAAAAAAACCAAAAAACAAAAAAAGATAAAACTGTACACACATGAAATTTGACTATATACTGTCATTGATGTGCTTTTTCATTAGTGTAAACTTAGGAGAAAATAATAAACTTCTACATTTAATGAACTATATAGGGCTATATCCAAAATCTGTTCTTTTTCAGTTCTACATAAATTTATTAAACCAGTTCCTAAAAACAAAACATACAAAGCAACAAGCAACATGAAAATGTGGAATAATTTTTAATAATGATAATTACAGCCAAATATTGTTTTCATTTTTTAAGACACTATATTTTATTCCCTTTCTACCAAGGCATAATCCACAGTATTACCAAAGGATTAGTGTTAAATTACTTGCTTTTCCCAAAATAGTGCTTTTCTATCAATTACTTAACACAGAACTTTTACTCTGCTACATCAGGGTATGGTATTATTTACTATTTCTTTATGTAAGAATTGAAATACTGAATGTCAAATTGATGATGAATTAATTCTATTTAATAAACAACCAAAATCCTTGTGACCCCAATTTTGCAGATACCTCAAGAAATACTAGAAATTGTCTCTGTGTTTATTTACTCCTTTCTAATTTCACATACCCTTTAACATTTGACATCAACATTTCAGACAAATTATCCAAAATCAATGTGGCTAATCTGTATACTTACAACAGTAACAGCAGTATCAAACATAGATAGTGTACTCACTGTGTGCCAGGTATTATTCTCATTTCTTTAAATGTAGTATTCATTTTGTTAGTCAAGACAGGTATTATTCTTATTTTACAGATGAGAAAACTGAGGTTTACAGAAGTTAATCAACTTGCCTAAAGTCAAATTGCTGACTGAATTATATGAAATTTGAACTCTGACTATGCAGTGCCAGAATCCATGCATGACTGCTAAAATAACCTTTTCTCTTATAATCACTGCCCTGCCATTTTGAAACAAAAGTTTCCATTATCTTCTTTTCAATGTTTTATTCTCAGCTCTCCTTGATTTCCAAAATTCTTTTACTTCCCAGGGATTTATAGGATCTAGAGAACGGATTCCTGGGTTAGAATACTGCTTATGCCACTAATTGTGTCATGCTAGGCAAAAATACTTCATCTTCCTGACTCAATTTCCTCATCTGTAAAATGAATATATATAACCCTGTACACTGCTTTTTTCTAAAGCTTAATATAAAATGTGTAAATTAAAAAATAACACCTAATACAGAGAACTTTTGTAAGTGAAATTAGTTCTCCCTAGAAAAGCAGTAATTTTCTGTGATGCAAAAGCCAAGTGAAATTAACATCAACTTTTTTTCTTGAAAAGACTCTTTAGATATAGTACTACTACTTAACTCATGGTATTTGAAAAAATTTCATCAAGCTATTTTACAACAAATTTTATACAAATTTTTATAAACTAACATTGATCATTATAATGGTCCTTTTTGGCAATATAAGTTTGGCTTTTAAAAATAATGTGTTCAAAGCTTATATAAGGCCTCAATTCCTAAAACCTAAACTCTAAAAATCATAGGCTTTTGTGACTTCTTTGAATATAGAACCTAAACTGAACAGATTTATTATGATTTAGTCTCATTGGCTGTGAACATTAATGTTTTCAAAGCTGAAATACTGATATGCTTGATTATGTACTATGTTACCTTTCTAAAGTTGGGGATGGGAGTGGGAATAGACACAACACTACGTTATGAAATACTGTTGACTCCCTAAAGATTTCCCACAAACATCATACAAGTTTGTGTTTGCTTGAAGAATACATGGTTATTTCAATAATAAAAATACTGAGCTGCGTAGAACATATAGATGACTTCCAGGAAAAAGAAAGATTAAGTTTATTCTTCAAAAAGCAGAAATTATTGGGTTGTAGGAAAAGTCATGAGGTATTTTTTCTTTGAAAACAGCAGATTAATTTGCCAGAATACTTAATTTCCCATCCCATGTCTATGCTGCCATAAAGAGCAGAGCCCAGATGGTCTGTCATATTTACAATATTCCCAGTGCCTAAAACAGTGTTTTATATATGCCTAATATGCCTCCAAAAACTGCCTGAATGACTTAAGAATAAATTCTTCAAATATTCTCAATAAAGGAAATTACATTGTTTCAAAAGTTTCATGACTTACCATATTTCTATTATCTATCAATTTAAGGAGTATTAAAGACATATGAAGAGTACCCTCTACTGCACTGCCAAGGAGATTTGTTTTCTGTGTTTTGAATTTCGTTTTGTTTCAGTTCAAGTTTAAAATTCCCTGAGATTCTCTAAAGTTCTCCACTGCCTATGGCTTCAAGTTCATCCCCTTGGCATGGCAGAGGTCAGCATTTAGGCAAATAACCTTTAGTATTCCCAAGAATGAAACAATTCACTGGTTTTACTATCTCTCCCACAGCATAGCTACTTTATTAAAATAAAGCAAAACATCATTTATGTTCAAAAGTCCTCATGCCAATGTAGCAGATATTTTTTAAGACCTGATTATAATTACCTAATCTTGGAGGTAAAGTGTCAGCTAATGAGTGGGAAATTTACTATATTGCCAGTATTTTTCTTTTTAAATAAGGGAAACAGAGATTATATTAAAACTCTTCAGATATGAGTAGTATGGTTTGTTTAAAATATATAATAGAGATAAATACATAAAGATTAAAATGAGAATTGACCATAAAATATTTAAATTCCTACATGTAAAAGAAGTTATCTACCCAAGTAAAATAAAGCAGTTGAACCAATAATAATTACCAAAAAGTACTAAAAATTGCTATGTGAAAAAGGAGCCATTGAGACTGGCCTGGTCATAGGTCACAAGCCAGTCAAGGACCCAATGTGCAAGAAAACAGAAGATGAATCTATTTTCATTCACTATACCATCTCTAACCACCACTACCCCTTTACCCACATGTACATATTTTTTTTTTTAAATGACTGGGACAGGTAATAGGATAGTCATGTAAGTAAGATAAACAGAATTTCTTAATCTAATTCGGGAGCCCTTGTGCAATATCAAGTTCCTAAAATTTGAACTCAAATTATATAATGTAGAAGTTTACAAGATAATGACATACTGCCCTATGTATATATTCTTAATCGTTAAATAATCCATTATGTGACCCCTTATTATTCTACTTTTACCTACATTTTTTCTAATCTGAATCTCTGCAAAAAATGATAGAAACACAAATAAAGTCTCAAAGATACCTGACAGAGTAGTTAAATAAAAGCAAAAGTGTCTTATATAAAAGTCTTATCTGGGCCTCCCTGGTGGCGCAGCTGTTAAGCACTGTGCTGTGGAGCTGTAGGCAGTGGCGAAGCAAGTTTGACACCCAGCCGGGGAGATTCTCACATGGCTGGCAGACATCTCTTGCCTCGCCTGCTGCTCCCCTCAGCAGTGTATGTCAGCAGATCCACCTGTTCTGCTCCCCACTCTGTGGTGAACCTTCTCGCCACCCCAGGCCTCTGGCCTGTACCCCAGCTTGTATGCATGAATAAATAAATCTTTTTTTAAAAAAAAGTCTTATCTATAGTAATTACATATTTCTAAATCTCCTACAGCACAAAAACTTTAATAAGCAATTCAGAATTTAAAGTCATACAAATCTTTTTTAAAAATTAATTAAATTTATGATCAATAGCAAGTTTATTATTGGTAAAGGCATTTTATAGAGTCTAGATCAGAAATTTTTATTATTTTTACTACATACTGTTTTATCATAGGAAAAACAAGAGTCATTCTGCAAATTTAATACAGATCTATCTGGATCATATTAAAGCCGAACCATCCTAAACAGAAGTCTGAATTATCTGAGAACTAAGTTCTTTGAGGTTCTGAAAACACAGAGGTAAGAGATTAAAAACTGACAATTCTAAAAATAATGGATTGAAAACAATGAATAAAGCAATAATGAGATAATAATTGCAAAGACAAAACCCACATCTATGAGAGCATTTAAAAATTTATGAGCAAAGCTACTAGTAAAGGCTTGAAAAAGACAAAAATCTAAATTTTAGAGTTTAGTTATTTGGGCCTAAGAATATTTTAATCTAAACAAAATCATCACTGTCATTGTCAAGAACAAAATATGACAAAAATGTTTCATTACTTAAATATTTATGTTTGAGCTAAAAATTTTTAAATGTTAGTATATTAATAATACTCTAGAATAATGGGGTGGATCAAATTTGCTCAGAATAGTACTCAGACCAATTCCATTTGTCAGAAAGTAAAAAAAATGTGATTGCCTACCATTCTCTTATTTACAATTTGATACAAACAGTTATGCAACAATAAAGTGGAAACTATATTTGCAACAAACTATATACGTAACAATAAAATGCAAACTGAGAACTGTGGAGACTTTCTTCCTCAGCATCTAAAGCAGAATAATAAGGCCCTAAGAGCAGCAATCTGGTTTGAACTAATTCAAAAATGAGGAATTTGCACTGGATGAAGGCTGTTTAAACAAAAATTCAATTATTTTTCAAAGAAATAACCACACTCAACTCCAACCCCATCCCAGTGAAGCCTGCTTGGTAGTTTTGTTTTTAGTTTCATGAACAATGAAAATAAAATGATTCATACTCTAGGCTAAGTACATATTTATTCAAAAACACATTATTTAGTCCAATTATGTATAAATGCTCATATAAAAACATAGATGTGTAAGAAAAACCCAATATTCACAGTATTGCAGTAGGGCACAGAAACTACACGAAAGCTAGTACATAAAGTACAGATGCAGGAACAAAATAAGTAGAAATTTTTAAAAAGTGATTAATTCTGTAATTTCCTTTGCTTTCCCCTTCACTTATGAGGGAAATGGTGTGTCAAAAAGACTAGAGAATGCTCACCCTTGGTTGAATTCCTAAGAGGGTGACGAAAAGCCACTTAAGAGATGAATCCGCAAGTTTTCTAGACAAAAGGAGCAATATAACCAAAAGTACACTAACATCTGATTTAGGAGATAAATCCAATTCTAAAACACAAACACAGTAGAGCAGGGTTCAGGTGGTTATGAAAGACCATGCAGAAGAGTTGGATTTCAACCAATTTACATGCAAATGACTTTACCCAGGAAAGAAACAAGATTGGATTTCTGGCAATACACTTCAAGAGGACAGTTAAAAGACCACTGCTAGAATCTAAGTGGTAAGGAGGGTTTAAACAGGCAGCAAGAAAAGAACTAACAAAATATGACAATTATAGCTAATCATGGCCAGCAGAAGATAAAACTGGGAGGGGGGTAGAGGAAAGAGTTAATATGTTCTCTTCTGTCTTTTGCTTTTCTTTTCACTAAACATAAAAGAATATAAATATAAACTCAGAATCTATGTAAAGGATTCAATGACCTTACATATAAAAGTCCTCATTATGAAAATAATCTACAGAAAAGACTTTAAAGTAAACCTGCTTAAAGGAGAGACCAAAATGGCATAACAAAGAATAAAAACAAAACTGTATGGCATTTAAATAACAAAGGCAATAATGGGGGGGGGGTGAGTATATTATAATTGTAACTACAGGCCATCTCTTAAAAGTCAAATATTGACAGTATAACCTCCCTAGAATGCTTAATTTCACATCTTTATCTTAAGGGTCATTTTTCAAGGGTATTTAAGGGCTACATAATTATTTTCAAATAACTCTCTCAAACACTGAGTGGTAGTCAAACTACTTGTTTTAAAAAAATATAAATATACTCTTGCCCATTTCTCCTTTTTCAGTTGTTACTCTGCCTGAATCTCACTGCATACAAACTAAACAAATCTCAAACAATGTTTTCATAGACTCATGAAATCCTGTATCTTTTTCAAGATGCTACTTTATTTTACAATACAACGAATTCCCATCTCTTCTACCAAGAAAACGCTAATCCAAATCATCATCTTTCCTCTTCTGGTTTGCTGTAATTCTTTCTAACTTTCCTTCCAGCTTCTAATGACAGGGAGAAGGAAACAGATCCCCTATTCTCATATGGAAACTCTAGTAAATATACTAAAATCTAATCAGATCCTGCTCAAACTTCTTTTATGACTTTCCATCATATTTGTACTTCACATATTTACAGTTTAAATGTTAGAAACCTCTTGGGCAAGCATGACTATCCACACTAAAATAGAATTCTCTTGCAAACCCCTAGTATGCCTATGTTTTCTTCCTATGGTACTACTTACATGCTATATAATATTACTACATACATATATGTTTATGTATCAATAGTACTTGTGCCATTTTCTACACATAAACATCCTAAAGGGTAAGCTCTATAAAGACAGGGACCTTCCCAGCTAGACTCCACACCTAGAATAGTGCCCAGCATATCAGAGGCATTTGATAGAGACAATTTCTTAAAATGCACTATAGAAGTCACATGTTAATAAAAGTCATCAGTGAGAAACTGTTTAACAAAGACCTCAACAGAATAAAGAAATGCTAACATTAAACAAAGAGGTATATAACAATAAGAATTCGCAGTTTATTAGTTTTTTCTGATAATAACTTCTGCTTGCCTTCATGCACTCACATAATACATATGCCAGTAAGAAAGATCCCATGTATACCAGGAAGTGAATGCTAGGCTTAAAGATAATAGTATCCCACAGACTAAATCATTCCAGTGTTTTAAGAAAAATAAAATATGGAGGAAAACTAGCTGAATATACTGCTAAAGTCATGTCAAAATAAATTAGAATTTACAAGAATTCGCCATAGAATAATTCTTGGGAAAAATATCAAACCTCCAGGAATGCTTTGGGTCCCTTTCCCCCCCATATTATACCAAATTAGACCTATAGTAGCTTTCCTGAACTGACACAGGTTCTGAAAGTTAGTATGGTCTCTCGTCCTGGCACTAGACTGCCTAGTAACTACCTACTATCCTAAAGTTATTTCAGTGAAGCATTATCCCAAATTGGATTTTAAAAGTTAAAAACATGTAAAATTGCTCTTACTTTGAATATTTCAAGCATAAAAGATCACACTCAAATTTAAGGTAATGTGTATTTCATCAAAATAGAACTGTGAGCTAGAAGGGACCACAGACATTCTTTAGTACATTTCAAAAATATTTAATGAATCAGGCTAGTTATTATTACAAATCTAAAATATAGGGAAACAGTCATAAGTAAAATAATCTAATCTCACAATCTAATAACCTATTGTAGTCTCAAATTTTTATCAGTCCCTTTCTGTGCCAATATGTTAATAGAGCCTTAATGAAATTTATAAAGGGAATTAAAAGGAATTATCAGGGAGATCTAAACTAACAGAACTATCTTAAATCTGGGAAAAGTCACCAAACCCAGAAAAGTCAAAGGTTGTGCTTTATAAAATTTTCCCCTAATGTTACCATTTCATGTTCTCAAATGATAGATTTTAATGTTATCTAATTTTAATTGAAAGTTACAATCATTTCAAGAAATTCACCAAACTTTGAATTCAACAGTAAATTCATTATATGATAATATTCTACTCGCTAACTGTTTCTGGCATAAAAATTTAAAGCATTAAGGAAACAGATGGGCCATCTGAATTTCATTTCTAGATCATGACCAAAAGTAATTTCTCAAGGGTTTTGTACATTACATGGAAAATGCTCACAATGTCTAGTGCCATATGTGTACTTTGTAACATAAATCCTAAGCAATTTTAAGTGTGAAGCTTTGTACCTGTGTGATGGAGAAGGAGCTTCAAACTGAGGCACTGTGCTATCCTCACTGACAGGAGAATATAAGCCGCTCATTTCCTGAAAGCACAATTATTTGAGTTACAGCAGACACTCCAAAGCAGATGATGTTTAAATCAAAATGAGATATATTATATTCCTTTCTAATCCCAAGTTTTTATCTGTCCCTTTCTATGTCAACATGCAAATTTCCGAAGGTTTCCACTCAACAGATATAAAAGTACATATAGCTAAAAGGTTAAAAGACAAGCCTTTTCTACAATACATTTTTTAAAGAACTAGAAACTCCTTAATAAATATACTAATAAAGCCACCAAATGCAAGAAAAGACAAATGAAAATATTTTAAAAGAGAACACCATGAAAATAGTGAAATATCTACTCACTAATTCAGGTGAAAACCTATTGCTAAATATTATAAATATGACACTATGATAACTGGATAATTAGGCTCAACTCTATATCTTCCCTTAAAATATACCTCGAAAACATTAAGTTACTCTGCTCTTGACTCAAAATTAGTTTTATTTAATAATGACTTTAATTGATCATTAATCCAGAGGTAGATTGATAGAAAGGCTAAAGATTAGCCCAAAATCATTCAACAAATTACAGCACTGGAATTAAAACCAGCAGAATTTGTTGTAATACTACGCTATACTACTTCTTGAAAATAACAACTTAGTACCTACAGGCCTCCTAATTAAATATCACTGAATAAATTATGCTTCTAAACTCATAACAGCCTGTCTTTTTTTGTGAGCTACAACAATTCTGATTAATGGAAAACCCACAAAATTTAAAGAGATACATAATCAGGTACAATTTTTCTGGCAAATTCAGAAATCATAAGGTCAAGCAAGGGAAATACAGTAGTTATAGAATGCCACACATGTGGAATACTTAACTTACACTAAATATTAAGCTTATTATCATTCGACATGTTCTACCTATCAGCAAGAGCAAACTATAACAAGTGAATAATTCATAACACACATTAAATTTAAATAAAGGTGAAAAAATAACCCTACCTTATGATAGCCTGAGTTTCCCAAAGATCCTCCTCCTACTGATCTCTATATGTAAACTATATCATGAATTCTTAAATTATTGCTAATGCACTTTCATATCTTTTACAGTAACCTCATCACCTAGTAATGCACAACACACATTAAAATTATTTACTTGATAAAAGAAAGGAATTATGACACAATTTTAATAAGGCTTTTATGGGAGTTGACTTCAAGTTAACATGATGGCACACAAAGAAAATTAAATTTTTTTTTCGATTTACCTGAGAATAATTATGGCAATAAAACACTGTGAAAACAAATTGGAGTACATTTTATCATCAAGGAAGAGCTCAGAATTTTTTCTACAAAAATGTACTCTCAATTAAAATTAAAACAACATCTGTTACTTTCTGTATAACAAAGACAAATTCCATAAATTTAATGCAACAATTTAAAGGGAAAATGACAATTTTATGAAACTGAAAAATTGCTAGACAGGTGAGAAATTCTTGATATCTTACTTCCACTCTTTTAATATCCTCTTCCAAAACACTTAGCTCCTTCTGGATCTGTTCCAGTTGCTGTTGATAAAAAAAAAAAAAAAAAAGAAAAGCCTAAACCATAATGGCACCACCACAATGATAAAATAGCTTTAGTTTTGGAAGATGATTTCTAGGAAACTGGGCATAATGCTAAACTGTAGGAGTGAAAACCATAGGCAAAAAAAATCTGGAAGTTTCCGTGTTAAAAATGCAAATGTATAGACTTACTATTTTAGAAAATACAATGTGTACTTCTTTCATAAAAGGGTTGATTTTATAATAAAAAGATGAAAGTTGAACAATGACAATTTGACTTACAAATAAAATATCCAAATTCCTCAATTAATGGCAGCATGTCAGCTGTTAGCCCCATTTTATTTTTTAGGAGTTTGATAAGATTTTAATTGCATGTTTTGGTCACCTTTTTTAAAATTTTTTATTGTTATTTATATCTTTTACATTTTGTTCTCCCCTTAGGTAACCCATCACCAATTCGCCCATGACCCATCACCATGTTCCCTTGTACCCTTTTCTACCCCATTTTGAGCCCTTGTCCTCTCCCTCCCTCGCTGGGTGTCTCTCATATTTAGTTCCCCTATATCCCTGTTATAATTGAAACCATTCGATATTTTTTTCTTTCCTTCTGCGTTACTTCACTGAGCATGATTCCTTCTAGTTCCATCCATGTCACAGCGAATGTTAACCCCATTTTAAAAATAAAATTTGTCTCAGTATAGATCCTTCACCCCCAAATAATCGTAAGTTCACAACTTAACATTTCTTTCTTAATGCGTTAACATATCTAAGAGAATGTTTACCTTTGCTATCTTACCTACTGCATCATAACCTTTTCCCATGTTATTAAAATGCAAATATATGTTAGTATCGATATATTTAAACATTCCCCTTACCCCAGAGAGAGTCGTTTGTAAATGATAAGTAATACTGGTACATGATACTTCAAATTTTATTAAGAGATTAAAAATGTAATTATTTGATCAAAAGAGTTAGAAAATCTTCACTATATAAAACAAAACTGCTTTTCAGAAGCACCACACCAACTTAAATGCCTATCACCATCTATATGTCACTATCTCACTCTAACCCAATTTACTGAACCAAATGTTTAAAATGTAAAATAACAATAATGAATATTTACTTAATACTCATTGCCAGGTATGAAATAGATATCACTACACAGTAGGAAAAACACAGAAAGAATAAATGACTTTCCCAAGATCATCAGCAAGTAAGTGGCAGAACTAGAGTTCAAATCAAGGTAGGTTTCTTGTTCCAAATTCATGCTGTTAACCAGTAAGTTTTATTACTTCTTGAATACCTTATTCTTTAATTTTCATTCTTTAATACTAGTAAGGGTAAACAGACTTTTAAGGTGTATTAACTTTAGCACACACCTTCTCTGCTGTGGCAATATGTTTACATAGTTGATAATAGAAATAACTGATTAATTCAAATATTATCAATAGTAAGCATTGTGCTAAGAGATGGGAAAAACAAGGTTTAGAAAACTATAACCCTTGCTCTCATGGAACTCAGTCTAGGGAAGATGACAAACAAGTAAATCAATAAATGAAATATCATAGTAAACATTGTGATATGGTATGCACAGAAAATGAAGGAAAATTGGGGGTGAGGGAACTTGGATAACTAAAATTAGACCTAAAATTAAGGTGTGAGCCCTGAAGGACTAATAAACTTTTGCCAGATGGAAACGAGTAAGGAAAGACAGAATATGCAGGATAAGGAATACAACGACATAAAAGCTATGAGAAAGGGAAATAACAAATCTAAAATTATGACATTTAGTGAAATCACCCAATGTCAACCAGTAACATCAGAATAAATAAGAACAAAAACAAGATGCTAGAGGACACCAATGTTTTAGCTATGGACAAAGGCAGGAACAGTTCCATGTTAACTATCAAAATGGAAAGAGCCATAGGTTCAAACCAAGGAGAGAGAGAAAAAGAGAGAAAGAGAGAGAGAGAGAGACACACCACACATGCAGATGTGCGGTCATATAGTGATTTAGCACTGTCTAACTCTTCAATCTACTTTAATAAATTTTCCTCCACCCTAAAATTTTTCACACGATACTCTTATAATTGAAAACTTGCCCTTCCTCAAAAACAGTACATCCTGGAACTTTTTAAAATAAAAGCTGGTCAACTGATAAATTTCTCATACAGATTTCACAGAACAAGTAGGAACTTACCACTTTTGTATTTCCTGGCCATTTCCAATAGTCTTCCGTGCTAACAAAAGAATCACTCTAATAACCAAGACCTAAATATCCATTAAGAGATGACTCGATAAAGAAATTGAAGTATATACATCCAAAGGAATACTATTCAGCTATTAAAAAGGATTAAATATGGATGGATATGAGCAATATGAATAGATCTTGAGGTGATTATGCTAAGTGAAATAAATCAGAAAGTGAAAGACAAATACCACATGGTTTTTCTCACTTGTGGAATATAAACAACTAAAGTAAACAAACTGCAAAATGTAACAAAAATTAAGACTGAAAAATAAAGTGGTTATCAGAAGGGATGTGCAGGGAGAGAAGTGGAGACAGGAGAGGGAATGTAATAGAGTACTGGCACTGAAGGTTTGGTAGAGGGTGAGTGAAATATGTGCACCTTTAAGTGTGAAACTGTACTCACAAACTTACATATTTTTGTAAATGAATGGCAAATCAGTAAAATTTTGAAGACCAAAAACCTCTCTAGTCTGGCTCAATCTAAGTGATCAAATCACATCCCAGTTATTTTCCACCATCACTGAGGCCTTTTCCTTTTTGGTTCATGGGCATTTTCAACTCCAGTGATCTCAACTTTCAATTCAGCAAACCATTATTACTTAATAACCTTAAAACTCTCTATTCTCTAAATCCTTACTTAAAACAAATGCTGAAGGGTCTGTGGTATGACTGCTTTAAAAATACGTATTTGAAAAAGATGAAAGTAAACATCTATAATATAAACATTCAGAGATAGACAATATCTCATTCAAAATACATAATCAAAATCAAATTAATAATGTTCTTTTCACTCCTGCACTTGAAATGCCAAAAAAATTATTAAACGCTAAAGCCCTACTCCCTGATAATAATGTTCCATTGTTACAGTACCCCAAAGCTTTTGTTGGATAACACATCTATTATACATGGAGGCTGCTACAAAGTGAACTATATAAAACTGCCAATATTCAAACCATTTTAATAAACTTCCAAAAACATCAATGTCATATGGTCCAATTTAAAATTTAAAAGCTTGGCCTTCCTGGTGGCACAAGGGGTTAAGTCTCAGCACTATGAAGCTACCACCAGCCACTGCAGCACAAGTTCGATCCCCAGCCAGTGAGCAGACCCACATGGTGCAGCAGACCTCTCCTGCGTTGCCCACTGCTCCCCTCAGTACTTCAGTCAATCTGTCTGTTCTGCTCCCCACTCTGTCTCTGGTGAATCCTCACACACTCCCCACTCATTTCTGGCCTACACCCCGGTTCTTGTATGCATAAATAAATAAATCTTTAGAAAAAAATAATAAAATTAAATTAAAAAGCCAAGGTACAAGTGCTACCTTAATAAATATAGAGTATAAAACAAAATGATGTAAGCTACATGAAAAAGTCTGAAAAGGTATCAATAAATTAAAATTTTTAAGACAACTGGAGAAATGGTAATTAAAAAACACATTAAATTTGAGATATTTACATTTCAAAATGAAATTCTGAAGGGGTTTGGTGCTATAAATTATTAGGGCACTGTGATATTGTGATTTATAATAAGAAATATTATTTGGTCTACATTCAGGCTCCTGGTCACAATTCATGCAACCTGTGATGCTAAGTGTCCTTCTGTAAGGTGATATGACGACTCCTGGTTGAGGGATCCCATAAAATTTCTAGATAAGACGTGGTTTCCAAGAAGTCAACTTGTAATATGAGGGTTGTCATTTGCAACTCTACCCACCAATGCCCAGGGAAGAGAGAGAGTCTGGAAACTGAGTGGACTCACCAATGACCAGTCAATCATACCTATGTATTAAGACTTCATTTGAAATAAAATTAAATTAAAAAAATCTAATTTAAGGGATTCGAAGCACTTCTAGATTGGTGAACACATGGAGATTATGGGAGGGTGTCACACCTGGAAAAGTCATAGAAGTTCTGTGCCCTTTCCTACATACCTTGCCTTTTGCCTTCCATGTGGTTGTTTCTAAACTGCATCCTTTTATAATTAATTGTAATCTGGGCAGTAAGCTTTTTTTCTATGTTCTTGAGCCATTCTAGAAATTTATCACACCCAAGAAGAGGGTAGTGGGAACCTCTGATTTATAGCTGGACAATCAAGAGAGTACAGGTAACAATCCAAACTTGTGATTACTGTCTGAAGTGGCATCTCAATTTTGTGGGACCCTGTTATCAACCTGTGAAATTTGATGCTAATTCTGGGTAGTGTGTCAGAACTGAATTGAACTGCAGAACACTCAGTTTGTGTCTGCAGAGAATCAGAGAACAGTTTGGTGTGAAAAAACCGCCCACACATTTGGTAGCCAGAGTATGGAGAATACAGTGATAAAGGAAGCATATGCTTTTCTTTTAGGCATCAATGCAAGACATTATAGTCCTAAGAAAAAGAAGACAAAAAGGAAAAACAAAAAACATTTAAGAGATGTGGAAAGAAGAAATAGATGAAATTCAGCCTGCAAACATGTCTGACAACCTGGACAGAATCTAAATTAAAAGCATGACTCAAAAGTCCCAGAACAGTTTACAGATGTGAGGGGAAAAGTCCACAAAGATGAACTATGGAATCAATGAAAACTGATCACAAATTGGGAACGAACAGACAGACTCCTGGTCAAATTTGCCTTACTTAATACCATCATGAATTTGAGGGTGATGAAAAATAATAATTAACACAAAGTACATAAAGTGCAGAAATGTTACTTTAGAGCCCAGTTCTAAATTAAATCACATCAATATCAAGCACTCTCTGAACACAACACACTGTGCCAAAACCCAACGAAAATTTAAAGAAATATTTAAATTTGAAAAGTCTCAGAAGAATTCAAAAATAAAGAATCCCATTTATTGATGTTAGCTTTCATCCAAGTATCACTGGCACTCATTTATTTGATCTTCACTCATGATTTGATAAAAAATATCCTAAAAGTATTATACTCAGTACCTTCTTTTTTTTTCTAGAAGCTAATATAACTATAAATTACACCTGCCAAGAAAACTGTATATCATCTAATATATTCAAAACCAAACAAAGAATATCAAGACACTCAGAAAAAAAATAGCTAAAAAAAGAGCTGCAAATTTAATGTGTATTAAAATAATAATGAAATGTCACTATTAAGAGTCTCTAAAATCCAGTACACTAAGAGCACCAAATGCTGACAAGGATGGAGCAAAAGGAACTTTCATTCATTGTTGGTGGGAATGCAAAACTGGTACCATCACTTAGGAATATAGTTTGACAGTTTCTTAAAAAATTAAATACCATATGATCTAATATTCACACTTCTTGGTATTTACATAAGAGACTTGAAAATGTATATCCACATACATTTACAGCATAAACATAAACACATTTATATCATTTATTCCTAATTACCAACACTTGTAAACAAACAAAATGTCCTCCAGTAGGTAAATGGATAGAGAGCACTACATCCAGACAATGGAATATTATTCAGAGCCAAGAAGAAATGAGGCTTCAAATCATGGAAAAGAAACAGAAAACTTAAATACATATTAAATAAAAAAAGGCAATCTGAAAGGTTATATAAGGCATGATTCCAATTCTATATGACATTCTAGAAAAGAAAAAGCTATAGAGATAATGAAAGTCAGCAGTTGCCAGGAGTTGGAGGTATGAGAAGAGATGAATAGGTGAAACAAAGAGGAATTTTAGGACAGTGAAACTATTCTGTATATTATAATAATGGATACATGTCATTATACATTTCCCCAAATTAAGAGAATATGCAAAAGAGACAACCCTGAAGTTTATATAATGGGCTTTGAGAAATGATGACATATCAATGTAGGCTCATAAACTATAACCAACATAACCAGTATTAAGGGACTTTAATAATGTGGGAGGCTATGCACATGTGAAGGCAGAAGGTATATGGGAAATCATTATATTTTCTTCTCAATTTTACTATGAAATGCTTTTTTTAAAAAAAGTCTTTAAACACACAAACTCTCTGTAAGAGTTGCTACCAAAAGTAAAGCAAATTTAGCCATATGAAAGGCAAATTGAAGGTTTACCATCCATTCCACCATCCCACAAACATACACACACTTAATACCTAACTCCTAAAATAATAAAATAATAGACTTGATATAAGGCTTATTTCAACATTCCTATAGCATTTAAAATTGAGAAGGAAACAGTATCAAAAAAATAAACTGTACTACAGGGGTAATATTACAATGACTTGTTTAAAAGCAAAGGTCAACACTTCAAGACTATAATTGTGATGAATGTATAATGAAACTCCCAGAGCAACACTTTAAAAAACTATAAAAATATACTCAAAAACACAACAAATAAAAATAAAATTGTAAAAAGTAAAAAATCAATTAGTCCAGAAGGAGAAAAATATAACAACAAAAACAACAGAGAAGTGTCAGATTTAGCCATAACCTTTACATTAAATATAAATGGCCTAAATATACAATTAAGACAGTCTGACAGAGTAGATAAAATCTCTGCTGTCTACAAGAACCTCAACTCAATATAATGATTCAGTAATTGATGTAACAACGAAACAAAGACGCAGAAGAATACAGAAGTTCTCAGCATACATTTAACAAACTTTACATCGCATCATGCAATTAGAAAAACTATATTCAAGTATAAATATTTAAAAATTTAGTCAAGTACCAGGTAGTAAGGCAAAAACAACACTAAAAGACATAAAGCAGAATTTTCTGATAACAATGCAATTATAACAGATTCATGACAAAAAGGAAAAAAAATCCCTATATTCAAGTAGTGTTTATTTCTAAATAACCCACAAGCTTAATAAAAGCTATAATGAAAATTAGAAACTATTCTGAACTAAGGAAAACAAACTAAAAACAAAATACCATGCCAAAGTATTAGACACAGCTAAAAAGAAAATTATGGCCTTACATGCCATATCTTCAAAATAATATGTACATCTTAACAGATTAGAAAAGTAACAAAAAAAAAAAACAAAGAGAGCAGAAGGATGGAAATAACAGAGTATAAATTTACAAAATGGAAAACTAAAATAGAAAACAAAGTCAAAAGGTGGTTCTTAGATAAGTCTTGTAAAATTGCTACATTACTGGAAAGAATCCATCAAGCAAAAGAGAGGAAAAGACAGCACCAGTAAATGGAACCAAAGGCCAAATGCATCACTAAAAACTCTGGAAGCATTAAAAACTTAATATTAAGAAAATCTCATGCCAGTAAATTTGAAAATTTAGAAGACATAAACAACAACTAAAAAAATATAACCTATCAAAAGTTAAAAACTGGTATAAATTTAACTACTGAAGATGAATCAATAGTTTAAAACTCTCTGCTCCAGCAAGTTCTTTAATCATTCAGCAAAGACATTCTTTCTAGACTACACAAATTCTTCCAAGAAATAGAAAAAAAGGGTACAATCCCCAACTTATTTGATAAAACTAACAATTTTTACAGCAAAACTGGACAAGATTACCATAAGAAAACATTATAGGACAATATAATTAATGAACATAGAAGCAAAATCCTAAACAAAATAACAGCAAACCAAACATACTAAAGAGAATATAATTATGACTAAGACTCATTTACATAAGGATACAAACAGAGAAAACAGCCTTCTTAGTGGAGTTCCCTAGAATACAGAACATTCAGAGATAAAACAATGATATTCCTGAGCAAATCAGGAATGCTGGCCACCCTAGGTACAAAGCTGATTCATGTTTTAATATTAAATCAATGTAATTAGTCACATGAACAGAAGGAAAAAAAAAAACTCTTATCATCTCAAATGCACAAAATATTTGGAGTACTCAACACCCACTCATTAAAAGAAAAAATCCTTAGGAAACTGGGAATAGAAATTTACTTCCTAGAATGATAAAAGAATACCTACTAAAAAAACCTACAAAAAACATCATACCTAATGGTGACACGTCGAAAGCTTTCACTTTGAGATCAGCACCAAGACTAGGATGCCCAGCTATCACCACTTCTATTCATCATTGTATCGGATGTCCTAGCCAGCAGAGTAAGACAAGAAAAATAAATAAAAGATATAAGGATCATAAAGACAGAAACTAAAATATTACTATTCGTAGATGATGATGTGTATACAGAAAACATGTCTTCAAATTATTAGAATTGAGCCTATCAAGTTTGCTGGATATAAAAAAATGGCATATGTAAAAATCAACTGTATTTCTATATACCAGCAACTAACAGTAAGAAAAAGAAATTAAAGACAAAGACATCATTTACAAATGCATAAAAATAATTGATGACCTCAGAACAAATATAAAATAAAGATGTGTAAGAATAATACCCTGAAAAACATTCCAGTTGTGAAGGACATACTTAAGGACCTGTACATAGAGAAATACTATATACATGGATTTAGAAGACTCTACATAAAGATACAGTCTCTCCAACTGATCTGAAAACTCAAAGTAATCCCAATACAATGACAGCAGGTTTACCAAGGAAATGTATCCACCAGTTCTAAAATTTACAAAGAAATACAAAGAGCCACTAGTAGCTGAGAATTTCCAAAAGACAAACAGTAAGTACAATGTGGTACTGCTAAAAAGACTGACAAATAGACCAATGGAGCAGAAAAGGGAGTCTAGAAATAGACACAAACATAGAAGCACATGACATATGACAAAGGTAGTACTTCAGAGGAAATGGAAACAGATGAACATCTTTACTATGGAAATGTGGAAAACTGGATAACCTTCCTTATGAAAAGTTTCCTATTTCTTACATTTTGCACAATAATAAATTTCCCAGTGGGTTACAGATCTGAATGTGAAAGAAAAATTAGTACAGTTTTAAGCAATTAATATAGTAAAATGTCTTTATGACCTCTGATGGAAAATTCTTTATATGGCACGGAAGGCACTATAGCAGAAACGACTAATAAATTTGATTACTAATGATAAACATCAGTTCATCAAATGACATCATTAAGACACTGAAAACAGCAGCCTAACGAGAGGGGAAATTATTTGCAACAAAGGATATATAGATAGATAATAGACAGCATAAGGAATTTTACCTAGAATATACAATCAACAAAACATTAAGACAACTGACAAAATAGGAAATACGCAAAAAGCCTCAAACAAGTATTTCACACATACACAAAATCCAAACAGCTGTTAAAAATAGTACCAGATGCTCAATTTCATTAGTCATCATGAAAATGCAAATTAAAACTATAAAGAGATAGTAGTACAAAACCCTAAGATTAGCTAAAATTGAGAAAGTCTACTGATATCAAGTATTGACAAGAACACAGTACAGTAATAAGGAACACTCACACAAAATAGGAATAGTAACTAAAACTGTGTAAGAAAACAGTAAGGTATTAGCTATCAAATTTGAAGATATGTATACATATGTATACATATGTATATACCTTATGAATCATCAATTCCATTTCTGCATAAATACCATACTAATATATATACAAATGCATATCAGGATATAAATAAGACTGCAGCATTGTTTGTGAATAGCACCAAAACAAAAACAACGTAAAAGTTCATCAATAACAAAAATAAGGTACAGTCACTAACAAGATACTATAAACAACAAAAATGAATCAACTGCTGTCATATACAAAAATATACAGGAGTCTTAACATTGAGCCAAAAAGACAAGAACAAAAGATTACATATTGCAGAGTCTATTTTAAGTGCAAAAAATGACTTATACTTACTTATAAAAACAATAATGGAAAACAATAAAGCGATGACCATAAATGTTAATTACTGACTACCTAATACATAAGGACGAATAGCTATAGTTTGGAAAGGGTAGTCAATAATCTGTCTGGGAGTCCTAGAATAATCTATTGGTGAACTGAAATGATAATTATATGGATGGTCACTCCATTATGATTCTTTAAACTGTGTATTTGTTGTTACGGACTTTTCTGTGTTTTAGTTCACATAAAAACACTGTAAAACTCAATTCATTAAAATTCCAAATAAAACCAAAAGCCAAAACTTATCAAAACTGTCCTTACAATAAACAGGTGTTAAAAACATATAGTGCATATTTTTAAATTAAGTCAAATTAAAGGTAAGGCAATTGCTCAAATGATGATTCAAATCTACACATAAAAAATTATGTTTTACATGAAACATAATCTAATTTGAAAAATAACATGCTCATTTGAATACATGTATTTATTAAATGCTGTCGTAGGGAGGCTCTAAGATAGCAGCCTCCAAAGATCCTCACATATTAGAATTCACATCCTTGTGAAAATCTCTTTGTGTGGGTTGGGCCTAACTAACAGAAAGAGCATACATGTTAGGATGTAACTTTCAAGATTGAACGACAAAAAAGTATGTGACTGGAGTCTTCAACACCTTCTCTTGCTTTCTCATTAACTCCCTCTGAAGGAAGCCAATTGACATGCAGTGTGCTAGCCTACGAGAAACTCCTGTAGCAAAGAATTGGTATCTCTTTCCAACATCTAATGAGTAAGTTTGGAAGGGGTTGATACCCTGTTCAATCTTGAGATAAATGCTGCCATGGCCAGCACCTCCACTGCTGTTTGGTAACAAACCCTGAGTCAAGGTATCCACTGATACTTCACCAAGATTCCTGACATATGATAATAAATGTTTGATGTTTTGAACCACTAAGTTCGAATGTAACTTGTTATAGAGCAAAACATAAATGCAAATGTCTCTGTGCCCTAAACAGTCCTTTCTCTTATAAATCAAAGAGAATCAGTAGGGAAAAAATAAATCAAAAATGAAAATTAAACCTAAGGTTCTATAGCTGTAAGTTACTAGTGAAATATGACACTGGAGCAAATAAGCACGTTAGAGCTGAAAAGCAGATTTAATATCCTTGATGGGAATACATCATTATTTAAACCAAGACTCATCATACACAATTAAAAACATGAAATCACATGCTTACTTTCAAACACTGAATGTTGAATTTAGTAAAACAAACTCAAAAGCAGTAGGTCTCCTGTTCATTCTGTATCTGCCTGAATAAGTTTAAGAGTAAGCCATACTATAAGACATCAGACCTTTAATAACAATATTCATTTTGAGGACTAAACAAGTAAAATTTACTTTATAATAAATGCAATAAGAAAATTTAACCACTTGCTTTAGCTTCAAATTTTTAAAATTTATTAACATGGCTCCCAGAGTCCTTTGTGTAATTAAACCTGAAATACTCAGTCACTCAATCATGAATACAATAAAAACAAGAAAATCAAAATGTGTTAACAATATTGTAAGTATACAGAAGAGGCACCAAGATCCAGAAGTTCATGGAATTAGTATATTTCTTGGTTAAACTGGCTAAGAAAATATGGTCTGAAGGGGGAGGAAAAAATCAATCATATTAAAATAAAACTAAAGACAAGCTGAAAAATTCTACATCACAATTAACCCAGACGTTTAATAACAAAAATATAGAAACAATGATACTAGGAGCTGTGTGATCAAGGCAGTATCATAGAAGATATTATTGGCGGTCTCCAGCTACCACATCAGAAGTAACAAATAAGGATCATGAAGAAGAGTGATTGTTGGAGAACAATCCTCCACTGAGCTCGCTCATTCCCACACATCTTATAATAGCTTTTATTCAAAATTATCTTTTTAATATGTTTTCAAAGCTGTATGTATAGATAACCTGTGAACACAGAAACAGTGATGGCATATAGGAGAGAGGGCAGATTTGTTTTCCAATCAATAAAATAAAAATAGTGTTCCCCTGTAAGGCAAAGACCAGAGAGGTTTGCTAGCAAACGCCTGTAAGAGACTTGAGGTTTCTTAAGCTCAGGGTTCCTTGATTCTAACCACAAATCGATTGCATGTGCAACATCCACCTGGACCCTCTGTGCATCACCCTTGTGGGACTTGGGATCGGGGGAATTGATGCAAATATGAAGCTACTGCTGCTAGACATGGCATGAACAAAAGGCATTTATCTTTTTAAATTTTCTGTCAGAATTTATGAAATTGTCAGGTCTAACTGTTGGCTTATGCATAAGGTAAAAAAATCTCAGAACCATCAGTCTTTTTTTTTTTTAACCGTTATATGCCGTATCCTTATTACTGGACAAAATTTCTGATCAATTTGTTGCAAATATTAATTAGACCCCAAAAGGATCAGTAAAAAAACCTCAGGGATCACTGAAAATATTAAGTAATTCAGGACATAGATAATGACCAGCCATTTCATTTAACCTCAGACATCCTCATGCTTGGAATGTTCATTTAATTGATTCATTTATATATTCACTGTCAGGTAATTTTCTATGCACTAAATCTCTCAATGAGTTTAAAGTCCAAGGGAGAAACAAGTAAAATCCCATAAAAGGGATTTTTTAAGCATCAAGTTAAGCAGTTAAACTAAGGCTTAAGAAAACACAAATGCTTTTAAAATGTTTAAATAAATTACTTAGTTTGAAATGCCTTTAAAAAATTGGGGGAAAGTGGAAATAGTTAACAAAAGCAAATAAAACAATATGTAAATACACAAAATAATATACCTCTCTCTTATTTCTTCTTGCAACCTTGAGAAATTCCATAAGGATCTGCAGTTGGGCTGCATGTGATTCCTATAATAGAAAATCATAATTGTTCTTTTAAAAATATAACTATTGCGTTCAAACTTTTCTTTAACACCACAGTATAACCAGTATGAAGCAATTTCATTCACCCCTTAAGTTGGTCTATTAATTAATCTTATTTTATCAAGTCTACTACTTAACTGCTTTAATCGGTTTTCCTACTTGCTAATTAGCATTTTTAAAAGCAAGCCATTTTCTGTCAAAACTAAAATTAATTTTAAGAAATAGGCATTTAAGCTGTATTTCTCATCTACTATGCTGAAAAATTATTAGTGGAAAGTGGTAACTCTGCTATCTGTCCTAAACTCTTCTTCCCCATGCAAACTAGTAAAACTATAAATTTGTATCTTTTGCTGTTAAAATTCACACAAAGAACCAAGAAATTCCAGGTGAATCTGAAAAATATATGTAAAAATACAGAAAGCTAAAAATGAATAAAATGGCTTATGAATAAATGTATTTCTAATTTTTTATATATTTTTGAAAAGATAAAAACAGTCCAAGGTATTTTGAAGCACTTCCAACATAAAACAAAAATAAGTAAGATTAATAAAACTTAAAATTACCTACCAATGTGACAGAAGTATCTGACAAATTTATTAAAACAGACACTGGGATAGATTTATCTAATTCTCGTACTCTAGAAATGATTGCAGGAATTTATGTTTAACAAATCCCAAGATTATGATAAATCAATCAAATTTTGAAGAATCACTAAGAATATTACCCACACTACAAATAATTATGCCCACTTCACACCCACTTCCAGAGTCTATCTTTGGAGAGAAGGAATTTTTGCATTTTAAAGTACAAGAGGCAAAACAGACAAGTATGGAAGCAAGGGAGGACAAGGGAAAATAAATATGAACTAACAATCACATTGATATTCCAATTAACAAACACAAAGGAATTAATGTTTCACACTGAATAAATTTGGTATCATAAAGATACCATGGTATCATAAAGACTTAAAAGTAAAATTTTAGGTTGCCTAACCTACTGGTATTAATTGGACCTTAGACACATTCCTAAGAAGGGAATTATACTGTCACAGAACAAACGCATACGGGCTCTGCATCTCAGCAATGATGACAAATGTCCCAGGATGCTCAGTATTTCTTAGGTCATCTTTATACTGATTATATAAAACTGTCTACAGATTATTCAGCTGGGCAGCAAAGACCACATGTTCAAACAAAATGGAATATATAAAACCAAGACTGCTAATAAGTAACATAGGTCATTTCTCTACGAAGTATGTAAGCTGTCTTTAAAACAGTAAGTTTGAATACTTCGTTTCAATCTATCCATTAGAATATAAAAATAGGGAAAGTAGGGGGATAGGGAAAAGTCCCCCAAAGACTCAATGTCAAATGAAAACTGTAATCAACTAAATACACCAAGCATTGCGCGTATGGCATCATCTTCTGCAATTTAGTCTTCTTCAACTTCAAGAAGAAATGAAATAAATAGCAAATTTATAAAAGTCTCATTTTGTATGTAAATATGAAGGGAAATTATATTAAAGAGCAAATACACAGTGCTTAAAAATCAGAAAATAGATAGTTATATAAAAATGTCTAACACAATAATAGTCTGTTACAACCATCTCAAAAACTAAACATGAGAGTAATCTCTTAAAGACAGTTATCCCACCACTAGAAATAGAAGTCCAAGAAGTTAATTCCCTAAACATCCTTACATCCTAAACATCATTGTCAAAGTTTCCATAGAAGGTATAATCATTATTTAGCCTAACTATCTCATTTTCATATAAGAATATCTATTTAGAATCTTAATTTTCCACTCTCATTGCTCTTTGCAAGTTCTGTCACATTTATCCCAGCTGGTTCATACATAGTCAAGTGTCTCAAAGAGAGTATCTCTGCCATCTGGAACATTATTTTTCTATATTGCCGTGTTCTCAATTTTTTAAATCTAAAGACCAGGTAAGATTATACTTACTAATTAATTTGGTTCTGCCTAACCAGAATCCAGTAATACAATTAAATATGTGAACTGTATAACTTTTCTTGATCCAATTCCATGGTTTACTATCCGTATGTATTTGGCATTCCAGATTAGCTTTCCAACTGGGTGATAATGCTCTGGTGACACCTAGGAATAGATCTATTCTAATTGATCATTACATATTTCACATTATAACTTGGCCTTTTATGAGTTTAGTTACCATGAGTTTATCTTCCCAAGTAGTTTCTCAATAGGAAGGCAACTGGAATTTTGAGGGGAAAAAATGTTTCCGTATATAAAACTTTGCAAGTAGAACAATATAAGCATGTTATTTAGAAATTCAAAAAGTAAATAGGAACAATTGAAAGTTGGGAAGACTGCATCCAGGGTTTTGACATAAGGGATAAGACAATGAAAACCAATGATTGATGATCTTTCCCATAAACCTTGTAGTACTGTTAGACTTTGTAAATTAGAAGTATTTATTATATGAATTTTTTAAAAAATAAGGAAGAGGAAAAGGAGAAGAGGCAGAGGAGTGGGGTGAACAGGAAAAGAGGGAGAGAAAAGAGAGAAGATTTTCCAGTGTTATAGGAAATAAAAAATGTTTTAAGATTCTAGCATGCTTCCTCTGCTTGCATTCAGACTTCCTATTTATTAAATGAGCAGGTAACATTTAACTAACAAGAATAATTTTATCATATTTTCTCTCAATATTTCTATTATTTAGGTGATGTTTTTCTCTATATCAACACATTCTTTTCTTTAAATCTCATGTCAAAAAAAATTCTAAAGGATCTGCATTTCTGGAAGCATGACTGATTACAATGGACTTCAAATTGGGGTACAGACACACCAGAGTACGCATGTAGATCTTCAAAAACAAAGGCAGACAAAGAGTTTTAAGGGAATTAATTCCTGAATCCTCAACCTTCAATATTTATCTTTCTTAAAAGATAACCAGTTCTCAATTCCAATCTCTTCTTTCAAAATGTCTCCTTTCATTCTTTAAAGGGACAAAAAGTTTACCTTTATATATGACCCTGGGGAATAAAAGTATCTGGAAACTAAGGCAACATAAAATTCTATGATTTAAAAAAGTAAACTACTCTAAAGACAGACAAGGTGAATGTTATAAACCACACAGTTCCTAATTCTTTACATTGAACAGAATGGAGACTATGAAACAAAAACTGACAACACTAGTAGGAAAATTTTTAAATCCATAATCAAATTAATAAGTAAATATACTTCTCTTTCTGCACTGACTTAGATAGACTACTACTGTAGTCTCTATACCACCCTTGAACATAGACTGTCTAAGATACAATTAAAAAATTATAAGACAGGGCCTCCCTGGTAGCGCAACAGGTTAAGCACAGCGCTGTGGAGCTGCCAGCAGCTGCAGCACAAGTTCAATGCCCGGCTGGGGAGATTCCCACATGAACAGCAGACCTCTCCTGCCTCGCCCACTGCTCCCCTCAGCAGTGTATTTTGGTGGATCTGCCTGTTCTGCTCCCCACTCTGTCTCTGGTGAATCCTCTCACCGCCCCACACATCTGGCCTGCACCTCAGCTTGTACGCATAAATTAAAAATAACAATTATAAGACACTGGAAAAAAGTCAACACAAAACAGGTAAAATAATGACATTCAGATGACTCAGACGCTGGAATGAGCAAAGGAGGACTTCAAAATATTACTGTAAATTTTTAAGAGGAGGAAACATGAACAGAACAAGTGAAAATAATAGGTTATACAGAAAAGAAACTGAAAGAACAAAATAGAAATGAAGGCAAAGTATGAAATCAGAAAAATCTAAAAAACACTGGATGGGTATGGTGTGGACTGGACAGACAGAAGAAAGGAATAAGGAGGCAAAGATAGTTCAAGACAAATTATTTAAGCCTACTCATCGACAGAAAACAATGAAAGAAAAGAGAATCAGAAATATGTAAGATAATATGACTCATCAAAACATGACAGGAATCTAGAGAAAAGAGAGCATAGGAATGAATAAACAATGGTTATAATGGTTAAAAAACAAAAACAACAAAACCCTCTCTTGCTCCATGAAATACACCCAGGAAATTTTTAAAGTAAAACAGATGAAAAATGAAACCAAGAACTTCACAGTCTAACTACTGAATACCAATGAATACCAATATATGAATACCAACACATATACAAATATACATAATCTAAGAGAAAAAAATATATACTACATTTTGGGAAAGAATCAATTAAGAATGAGAGCTAACTTCACCAGAAAAGGAAACAGATAATGAAAATATCTTTATGTATTAAAAGAATAAAAAACTAGACTGCTAGGATACATGCACCCGTATGTTCATTGCAGCACTGTTCACAATAGCAAAGGTATGGAAGCAACCCAGATGTCCAAAAATAGATGATTGGATCCAGAAGATGTGGTACATATACACAATGGAGTACTATTCAGCATGGAAAGAAGATAAACACATGCAATTTGCAGCGACATGGATGGAATTAGAGGGGATCATACTCAG